>LS486808.1:0-10234 GCA_900490705.1 Pristionchus arcanus | reverse complement strand
AGGTTGTGCCGGGACTAGCTCTGGTAGCCGCAGTTGTTGACTCGTTGCCATCCTCGGGCGCCTCAGTAAGCGTCGTTACCGAGTCAACGCGGGGCTTGCCAGTGGAAGAGGGCGCCCTACTGACCTGCTTGGTCGAGCTGGCAGTCGTCGCCTCGGAGGTGGATCCAGAGGTAACCGACTGGGCCGTGATACTGGCTTCGGTAGTGGTTGAACCCAGAGTAGGGGAGGGGTGAGGCGAGCTACTAGCAGTAGTTCTGACAGTAGTGCTCTCGGAAGTGGACGGCTTGGTCGTACTACTGGCCACTGCAGGGGTCGATGCAGCTGTGGTGGTCTCGGTACTTGGTTCCTTGGAAGGAGCATGCGTCGGACCAGTGGTGGTAACAGCAGGCGATGTCGATTCGGTCGCCGGCTGGCTTGGCAATGCAGACGGGCTGGTCTGGCTCGAGGTCACCGGTGCTCTCGAGGGTGCGCCAGTGCTGGTCGGCTTATCAGTCACCGAAGACACGCTTGAGGATCCAGAAGTGGAAGAAGGATTATTCGGTATTGCAGTGATCTGAGTAGGCTGAGCCGTACTGACAGTGCTCGATTCGGTCGTTTGAGAAGATGTAGTTGTGGCGGACTGAGTGCTAGAAGAAACAACACTTGATGTGCTCGTCGAGCTTTCGGTTGCTGGCGTCACACTCGGTGCATGTTTGGTACTCGACTGGGTTGTTGGCACACTCGATTCGCTAGTTGCTTTCACACTCGGCACAACGGTAGATGGTGATGTGGGCACACTGGATTCATTCTTTGTGGTTTCAGGCACACTGGTAGGGATGGTAGGGGTTGATTCACTCGTGGTGCTCTTCTCGGTCACACTGGGCTCACTCGTGGTTGCTTCAGTCACACTCGGTTCCGTGCTAGGAGGCACTCTCTTGGTTGGTGCAGGGGTGGTATTTGTCACTTTACTCGGGGTGGTTGATGGCTCACGCGAGGCACTCGGGGTGGTTGGGGATGGTGTGATCACTCGGGTTGAAGATGACATGGAAGGCACGGCACTCGTGGTACTCTTGGCTCCGACCGTGGTAGCCTTTTCAGCCACACTGGGTTCACTCGTGGTTGCAGAAGTGGACACACTGGGAACACTGGAACTACTGGGTGCACTGGATACGGTGGAAGGGGCAACACTCGGTTCACTCTTGGATGTGGGTACGATGGGTTCACTCGTTGAGGAAGGCTGAGGTGCACTTGAACTCGTTTCAGGAACACTGGTGGTTGGGGTCACACTGGGTTCACTCTTTGTACTCGAGGTAGGTGCAGATGTTGTATCGGGCACACTTGGTACGGTAGACGGGGCAACACTCGGTTCACTCTTGGATGTGGATACAGTGGATTCACTCGTTTCAGGCACACTGGTGGTTGGGGTCACACTGGGTTCACTCTTTGTACTCGAGGCAGGTGCAGATGTTGTATCGGGAACACTTGATACGGTAGACGGGACAACACTCGGTTCACTCTTGGATGTGGATACAGTGGATTCACTCGTTTCAGGCACACTGGTGGTTGGGGTCACACTTGGTTCACTCGTGGTAGCCTTACTCGTAGTAGTCCGCGGTGTGATGTCCTCGGTTCGGGCATGCTTGGGAGTCGTATTTTCGGTGTTCTGGTGCTTCGATACATGCTTGGTCGATTCGCTCGCGTCCGGTTCGTCCGTGGTAGTCGCTGCGCCAGCCGTCGTACCCGGCTTGGTACTCGGCTCTCCGGTGGTGCTCTCATGCGTCGTCTCATGCGTAGTGGAAGGAGAAGTGACGGAAACGGGAGAGGAAGTGCTGGTCACATGCTCAGTCGTGGTTGGTTCTGCGAAGTGGAGGAAGAAGTGACAGAAACGGGAGAGGAAGTGCTGGTCACATGCTCAGTCGTGGTAGGTACGCTCGGTTTCTTGGTACCAGAAGTCGACTCAGTGAATTTGGATTCATGCACGCCAATCGTCGTCGGAGTCACACTTGGTTCCTTGGTGGCACTCGAAATCGTGGTGGGCTCTACACTCGACACACGCACTTCAGATGTGGTAGCCGAACTCGGTTCCTTGGCTCTCGTTGATGAAGGTGTGCTGGTACGAGACGTGGTACCAGGCGCTGACTCAGTGGATGCATGCACGCCAATAGTGGTAGGCACACTCGTTGTCGAAGAAGATGAAGAAGAACTCGTCGTGCTGGTCACATCATGCTCATTCGTGCTGGTTCCACTCGTCACTGCATGCTCAATCGTGGTTTCTGGCCCGGTACCAGGTGTGGTACCCGGCGTCGGCTCGGTGGTGCTGCTCACTGCATCATGCTCATTCGTGGTTGGGGTGCTTGGGACACTCGTAGTACCTGATCCATCGGGTTTCTCCGTGATGAAGGGCGAGGGCGGCAGAGTGGCGGTCAGCGCAGGTCGAGTGGCGGCGTCGGTGACCCGCTCGACGGGCTCGCGATGGGCTACGGGCGGCGTCGTCGACGGGGTCGTGGATGCCGTCGAGGCAGCAGGCGCTGCAGTCGTTGAGTCGGTCGGCGGCGTGGTGATGGCTGCAAAATATTGACTTTTATTTTATGTAAAAAGAAGCCAAATAATTACGTGCGGTGGACATTCTTTTTTTTTTGGATGCGCAGTGAAGCATATTCTGCCTTGCAAAATAAATTATCGATCTCTTCATTTTAGTTAAAATTTCTTTGTAAAAATATACAATTAGTGTGTGCTAGTACGTTGTACTCCTATGGAATTCATCAAAACTATGTCGAAAAATTTTATTATTCAATATTTTTATAAAAGCCGTCAAAAATAAGAAATTGGTATACTCGAACTTTTATTTACTATCAAATCGCTGTGAAACACATTTGAAGAACTTTTTGTACGTAATTGCAATTTTCAATTGAAATGCACAAAGCTTTTCTCACCATCACACTTCTTCACTCCGTCTCCTCTGAATCCGGGATTGCATGCGCAGGCTCCGTCTCGGCCGCACTTCGCATCAGCGTGACACATGCCCGGCGCCAGGTGGCAGTTCGGTCCTGCAATTAGGGAAACATGAAACCAGATAATTTTGTGGTGAAAATTGGTTCATGATATTGATCACAAATCGGCACGCGTCATCAAACAAAACATGCAAATTTAGGACAATCGTGCCGATTCACTAGTGCATGGTACTCACTCATCGTTGATGCTGGTGCAGTGGTTGTGCTATCGGGACCGGTGCTCGGGTCTGTGGGTGCGACTGAAAGTGGTGAGGAATTATTGCCAGACTCAGTGGAGGGTGCCACAGTCGAATCTGGGCGAGGGGTGGATGCAGTGGTGCTAAATACTGAAGGAGCAGTGGTTTCTCGGCTCGGTGCCTCTGTACTAGCTGCTGCAGTACTGGAGGAAGGAACGGTTGTCTCTGAGCTCTGCTTGATCGGTGCCTTGGTACTCTGCTCTACAGTAGTGCTTGAAGCCGGGACAGTCGTTGTATCTGTGCTCTGCTTGGTCGCTGCCATACTACTCATAGTGGTAGCCTCAGTGGGCCCTCCACTCGCGCCATTCGCACTCTTGGTCGTCAGTCCCGGCAATTCCTTTGTAGTCAACGTCACAAATCCTTCATCAGAAGTGCGTCGCAGCGAGCCATCGGCACCATCGGGTACGAAATCGGGATCGTCCGGATCTCTGGTAGTCGTCGGTCCGATAGGTTTCCTGGTAGTCAGCCATCGCTCCGATTTCGTTGTTGGTTCGGGTTCCACTGTGATGGTGGTGGTACCACGGGTGGTTCTGGTCGTCAACCATCGCTCTCCAACAATTTCAAGTCCAACTGATACATCGGGTGGTAGAGTCGTGGGCAGGCTTGTTGCAGACCCGATACCAGAATTGGAATCCTTTCCAATGGTAGGAAGCGGGGGAGATGCAGTCGCCGTACTCGGTGTGGAAGCAAGAGAGCTCGGGTTATCGGTACCAGCCCTGGCAGCGGGTGTGGTAGCATTGATACCAGGGGTAGATCTGGTAGTCAACCACCGTTCGCCCACAATTTCCAGTCCAACGGAGACATCGGGCGGAAGAGTAGTAGGCAGACTGGTTGCTGATCCTGCTCCAGAAGTGGAATCGTCTCCGATAGTAGTGAAATGATGTCCCTTAGTACCCGGTGTAGTAGCAACGGAGCTCGGATCATCGGTGCCAACTCTGGTTGGATCCTTTCCGGTTGTGGAATCAGAAGTAGAATCAGTCGAAGAGCCCGGTGTAGTAGCCATGGATGCCGGATCATCAGTGCCAGCTCTGGCACTAGGTGTGGTAGCCTTGGTGCCAGGCGGCGATCTGGTAGTCAACCATCGTTCCCCGACGATCTCCAGCCCAACCTGTCCGGGATCATCATCGTCATCGTCTGGGTCAGAAGTGACGAAGGCGGGTTGGTCTGTGGTAGCCTCGGTACCTTGATCAATGGGCAGCGCCGTCGATCCGCTAGTAAGCCATCTAGTGCTGCCAGTGAAGATCTCGAATGTCGTGATGGTCGAACCAGTATTTGGAGTAGGCTCTGTGGTAGCCGAGGAACCGGTGCCAGACGTAGGATCAGATTCTGATCGATTCAGCCATCGCGTGCTACCAGTGAAAATTCCAGCACTAGTGGTGCCATCGCCTGGATGCACTGTAGTATCTGATGATCCGGGACCAGAAGTAGAACCAGATTCATCAGGGGTTCCACTCTCCGACTGGTTAATCCGGCGCGTGCTACCCGTGAACACATCTGAGCTCGCGAGCGTGGTACCATCGCCTGGGATGGACACTGTGGTAGCTGAAGACCCGGTGCCAGGAGTGGAACCAGCCTCGCCTGAAGGTGTGGTACCCGTTTCAGGGAGAAGGCTACGAGAAGTCAGGTGCGATGGGTACTCGCCAACGATCTCCAGGCCGACCTGTCCATCGGGATCCTCCTCGGAATCTTCGGTAGAAGTGAACCAGAGACCGGGAAGTCGGGTTCCACGGGTTGGTTTCTTGGTACGCCGGGTAGGCATGGTGGTACCGGCATTCGGTGCCTCAGTGTCGATAATGGGCATCGTGGATCCAGTCATTGATCCTAGCGTTGTGGTAACAGAAGTGGTCGTGCGGTCTACGTCAGATGGTGAATCGGTGCTCAGTGTTGGTGCTGAAGTGCTCGGGTGGGATTCTCTGGTTCTGTCAATCGTGCTCGGAGTGGTAAATGAAGAGGTACCAGTGAGGCGAACAGTGCTTCCAGAACCTGCGGCAGTTGATGCTACGTTAGAGACAGGAGTAGATGCTGAGGGATCACTATCTCCTTTGGTACTCGATACGATGCCAGAACCAGTGCTGCTACGAACCGGGTTGGCAGTGGTACCACCGGAGTTGCCGCTAGTACTACTTGAACGGGCGCCCGATTCAGTACTTGAAATGATGGGAGTGGAAGTGGTTACTCCAGAACCTTCAATCGTTCCTGTGGTTCCAACTGCGCCAGTAGTGGTAGCATCAGTTTTGCTGAGAGGGGTGCTGAATTCCGATTTCGTGCTCGTTGCGATGGGTCCAGCAGTGGTCACTCCAGCAGATCCTTCGGATCCAGTTGTTCTGGTTCCAGAGTTGGTGCTGCTTGCTAATGGGTCCGCAGTGGGTTCACCGGGCGATTGTGTAATTCCGGATCCAGTGCTCGAAACAATGGGACCGACAGTTGTTTCTCCAGAAAATTCGCTTGTTGATCCGGCTCCAGAATTAGTGCTGGAGCCTTCAGGGAAAGGTGTGACCGAATTGCCCGAACCAGTGCTAGCTACTGGTCCGACAGTGGGCACACCAGTCGACTCGCTAGTTCCACTGGTGCTTGCGCCAGAGCCCGCTTCAGTGCTCCTTCCCATCGGAAAAGATGTGGTCGCTCGCTGCACGACATCCTCAGTCCATGGATCCGAACCATCCGGGCTGGGTACCAATGATCCAGAAGTGAATCCGGCTGATGTTGCAGGATCCCACGGGCTGCCTGTGGCATCGGCACCATCCCTTGTCGTGGGGTTCAGTCCGCCATCAGTGTCAACTTGAATTAGTCTGGTAGTCGGATCAGATGTAACATCAGATGCCGTGGTAGCTGAGGAGCCCAGATGATCGCCAGAGCCAGTGACCTGGTCTGATCCAATTAGAGTACTTCTCACTCGCCCCGTCGCAGTGTCTTCTTCGGGAGATTCAGTGGCAGTAGTGATCGATCCAGGAAGAGTCGTGGTTCTCGAAGGCACTCTGGTACTGAGTCTGGTTCCATTTCTGGTTCCCGGCGCCGGTCCATCGCTCCACTCGGCTCCGTCGTCATCCTCTGGGTCAAGCTTCAGCGTCTTCGAACCGTCAGCGCGAGGAGCATTAGGCTCAACATCACCCGACAGTGTGCTAGCGATCGGGATTCTGGTCGTGGGTAATGAGGATGGTTTAATACCGGGTGGGCTCGAAGCTCTAGTTGGTTGACTGGTCGCACCAGAAGGAGTTGATCCAGTGAATTCGGGATGGTCAGTCACTCGAGTAGGGCCAGTCGAAGCCGAATCAGGCGACACCGTAGTTGAACCAGAAGGCAGTGAGCTTGGTTCTCGGGTCGAATCAGTTGACGAGATCGTGGTACCGTCGCCCTTCTCAGTGGCACGAGAATGCGAGGAGGAAGTAGAACCAGGAGTGGATCGGCTCGCTTCTTGGCTCTGGGTCGTGGTAGCCACATGGGGGGCGCTGCTGGAGCTTGCGCCTGGTGCGCCTGTCGATCGGGTCAATCCGGATTCCGTAGATGTAGCACCAGAAGGATCATGGGTAAAGCTTGAGGGATCAGATTCCGATGCCGTTCTGGTTCCAGAAGCTTCTCGCGTGGAACTCGCCGGATCCCACTCAGATGGTGTGGCAGGCGCCTTAGTAGAGCCGGAACCTCCGGTAGTCGATCCAGATGACGTTTTAGGTTCAATATAAGTGGAAATGGTTGTGCCATGTCCGGCAGTAGATCGGGTATCAGTGGATTGGGTGGTACCAGTAGCTTCCGAACCAGACGACGTGGAATCTTCACCCGAATCGTTCCCAGTTGTCGATGAGAATCCAGGAGCAGGCGTGATTGTGCCGAAATGGCCAACGTTCTCGGGGCCAGCTGGCTCCCGTGTAGAATTCGCCGGATCCCATTCAGGTGGAGTAGCAGGCGACCTTGTAGATTCCTTGGTTGCTGAACCTCGCTGAGCTGTACTCGATTCCGGAATCAGAGTGGCAGTCTCAGCATTCTTCGACTCAGCCTTAGTCGATCTAGTTCCTTCCGAAGATGTGGACGATGTGCTAGAAGAGGTGGTACCGGATGCGGGATTGTTCGAACCGGAAATCGAGCTGCTTGGAGTAGTTCCAGAGGTTGATGAATTCGGATCCGATCGGGCGCTGGTAAAATCAGAACCAGTCGAGCTCGGGCTAGTTCTGGTACTATCCGTGGAAGTCAAGGTGGTTGCCAACGTCGAGGACGGGTCAACAGCAGGCGGGGTCGGTCTGATGTCGTTGTCGGTCAATGCCGGATCGGGCTCTCCTCGAACCGTGGTACCATCCTCAGGGTGGGGCCGGCTAGTGGCAGCGGTGCTCGACACACGAGCGGTGCTTGATCTAGGTGTTGTGGTTCCATCGGCACCATCAGGTCCCAGAGTGGTGCTAGTACTGGAACCATCTCTCAAATGCGTGCTGGGCGTGGTTCCCTCACTTGAACCAGGTGGCATCGTGGTGCCACTTGATTTAGTGTCACTGCGAGAAGAAGGCGACGTAGTCCTTACACCAGGAGGCAAACTTGCCGTTCCATCGCCAGAACCAGTTCTTACTGTAGCAGCCGTGCTGGTTCCATCACCAAAGTTCGGTCGAGCTGTGCCGGTTCTCTGGTCCGTTCGGGGTGTGGTACCATCTCCGATATGGTGGATAGGCGTGAACTCGTCTCCAGTGTGCGAATGAGAGTGAGGTGTGGTTCCAGTCGATACTGGGCTGGTTGCAGTCGCACCAGTTACAGCTTCCTCTCCAGATTGGGTAGAATGGATGATGTCAATGCTCGGCGTGGTACCCACTCCGGGAGCCGCTGTGGACCCAGAGGGAGTGGTTGTACCGTGTTGATTGGTTCCATTCGGATCAGTCGTGCTACCAGTGAGCCCATGCGTCGTTGTAACTGAGGCAGCCGGTGTAGTGGTTCCGGCTCCGATTGTTGTGGAAACAGAAGGACCGGCAGTAGCTGAACTAGCAGTTGTAGATTCAGAGCCGGATTTCGTGCTCGATCCGGGATCAACTGTGGTTCCGGTACCATCAGAAGTGGATCCAGAATTAGCTCGAGTGGTACTAGATCCATGCTCGCCCGAGGTAGCAGGGGTCGATTCTGTTACAGAACCATCCGATTTACCAGTGGTCTTATCGCCAGGCACTGATGGATCGGTGCCAGATCGCAGGGATGGGCTGGTTGTTCCATCGGATCGACCAAAGATAGAAGACGTCGAAGAGGGATCGAAGGGGATCGATGTCGAGGTACCAGAATTAGTTCGGGTTCCGTCGGGACTGCTTGCATAAGGGGCCACTCGACTGGTCTCGCCTGGTCCGGAAGGTGTAGTTGTGTCGGGTTGGGTAGTATGCCCCGAATCTCCAGTAGCCCTCGTTCCAGCTTGGTCAGTGATTCCAGCAGGTGAGGGGCTGGATGGGGTTGAACCCTCACTTGATCTTGTCGAATGTCCAGATTCTCGAGGTGTTACGGTACCAGGTGTGCGGGTTACTGAATCAGGATTTTCCGAGCTGGACGGGTCCGTTTTCATCACTGGTTCCTCAGTAGAATCGTCTGGATCAGACGAACCGGTGCGTGATCCACTAACGGTTGATCCGGTACTCGAAGGTGTAGCAGTTTGTTTCGAGCCATCAGAAGTGCTACTGTTAGGGTCCCACTCTGAACCAGACTTGGTGCTGGATGGGATCTCAGTAGATCCAATTGGATCGGTATGGTCCGTCAGAGATGAATCGGATCTAGCAGTTTCTTTTTGCTTAGTTGAGTCAGGGCGCTTGGTATTCTGGCCAGTGCTGATTTCTGGTTCACTAGTGGGCGATGATGGTATGGTCTGGTTCGGTGATGATACAGTACTCGATTCGGGGCTCATCAACTCGTTGGGTGTGGAAGTACGGGGTGGGTTCACTCTGGTGCTTCGGCCACTCGGTGTGCTGGATTGGTTCGAATTTTCGGTGCTTGAGGGGTCGGATTCACTCGGTTTTGTATTGGTGCTGTCACGCGTGGTTTGTGATCCACTCGGTGTGGTTGTGGGTTCAGTGCTGATACCAGATACAGTGGAAACTTCTGGTGCGGAAGAAACAGTGACAGGATGATTTCCACTGGTGCTCGGTGTCACTCCATCGGTGTGATCTGGTTCCGCGGTACCAGGATCGGAACCAGCGGTGGTGCCAGATCCGTCATTCGTGCCGGCGTGGGTGCGTGTGGTAGTGGTGAATCGCGTCGCTCGGGTACCTTGCGTCGTCTCTCCTTGTCTCATCGGCTTCTCCGTTGTAGTCTCTGAGCCATCTGATCCCTTCGTCGTCATCGTTGTCGCCTCATCCACAGCCACCGTAGCCGCTGTGGTCGATGATGTTCCTCCAGAAGACGTCAACGTCGAGGATCGAACGCAGAAGTGTCCATCGCCCTCGAATCCCTCGTGACACTCGCAGGTGTGCGATCCAAGCGTGTTGGTGCAGCGGGCATTCGCTCCACAGGCTCGAGGCATCAGGCACTCATCGACGTCTGTAAGAGATGCGTGTGAGGTGGGTGCGGGTGGGCAGCTGGGCTGAGCGAACATTTCTTGATCTCTCATTTCTCATTAGGATGTTTTAGATAAGAGATTGAGAAATGTTTGCACAACCCAGGTGAGGAGCACTCAATCGGTGAGATGTTTCGTGGTTTCAGGAGGGATCAGGCACAATCAAGCACACGGCATGCAGGTCAAAATGTATATTTTGCTCACCATCGCACTTGATGCCGTCGCCGATGAAGCCGACGTTGCACGTGCAGAAGTGTCTGCAAATTTGAATTATTTTATTTTTGGCACTCTCAAATTTGCGTGCTCTCTCGCCGGTGAGACATTTCCTGATGAATCTTGAAATTTTTAGTTACAATGTACAGAAAAAGGATAAAAAAAGAATGATCAAATAGTAAAAAAAACTAACCTATCCGGATGCACATCAATGCAGACGGCGTTCTTGTCACATCGAGACGATGCGGCACACGAGCCAACGCCGGCGATTGCTGAACGAGAAAGTGGATATTTTT
>LS486805.1:171570-188583 GCA_900490705.1 Pristionchus arcanus | reverse complement strand
TTTTTTTTGTTCGCATATTCAAGCATAGATAATTTCCTCCATCGAATCCTTTTGATGAATTACTTTCGATATGTCCCCTTCTTCCTTGCAAGTCATACGTTCGACTCCTTCTTCCCTCTCTCAAGACACGCCGTAATTATTGTGTTTGGTCTCTCTCTCTCTCTCTCTATTGAATGGGAGTACAAGGGGCATTCAACTGTCTCGAGAGTGAGAAGGGGGAGTTCGACCCCCCTCTCGTTCCAACCAGATTTACCCCCTCACTCCATGAGTCAATTATGGAATTTGTACTCACAGAG
The DNA here is from genome assembly GCA_900490705.1 of Pristionchus arcanus. Lineage (NCBI taxonomy): Eukaryota > Metazoa > Nematoda > Chromadorea > Rhabditida > Neodiplogasteridae > Pristionchus > Pristionchus arcanus. Next base: position 188,287 of record LS486805.1, on the reverse strand, counting down.
TCAAACGAGGTTTGAGACGGTAGAAAGCAATGGGGCGAAACTGTCTACATACACCATTCGTCATCTCAATCTACCAATTATTCCGTGAATCAGTGTGCTACTCAAATTGAATATATCTACACAGTATCAATTGCTATACTGTTCAAGAGTTTCGAGCTAGCCTGTAATTATTTTGAAATATACGTTAAAGAAGGAGTGGCACGACCATTTTGTCACCTAGACTGATATTGTGGGATGATAGGGAATGTAATTTTGATTCGTGCCACTCCTTATTTAAACGATGCAATCTTTGTAATTTAGAGATCGATCATCATAATCATCATAATAAGCATAGGATCCTTCGGAGGTCATTGATCCTTTCTCCATCTCATTTATGATCAAAAGAGAGGAAGCACTCGAAAGGGAAGGAAGTCATTATCCCTCTAGTGGCTCTTTCCTTCCCTCCTTATAGATCTAGATCTCTTCTCACCTCTCTTCCCCCATATTATATCTGATCTCCCTCATAACCCCATCTCTCTCTCTCCTATTCTCTTCCCGAGACATTCCAATCATTCTATTGATTCTGTTTCGCTCTTTTCTCTGTCCCATTCATTGTGACCCTTTCTCGATTCCCATTAGACGGAGAGCGGCCATTCAATCAAAGTGAGTTCAAGGGGGAATGAGCTCTATTGCCAGAGCAACCACCCGCATATTACTCCCACCCTCCCTTCTTCCACCCCTTCCCCTTTCCTCTCCCTGAGGCGCAATGTTGTCAAGAGTCGTTCACTTGTGTACACTCTGTCTCTGTAGTATAGCCCTCCTCTCACCTGTATGCAAATTCCGTCTTCTTCTTCTCTCTTTCTCGACTATCCTGGTCTCTCTTCCTTTCCCCTTTCACTCTCTTCCTCAATGTCCCTCACCCCTTCCAACTTTCACCTTTGCCCCTCAACGGTTATCTGCATATCCCTCCCTCCTCCCTTCTCTTGACTCTTCTCCAACCAACTCTAAGGGGATCCATCAAACGGGTCTGGGTAGATCAACGTCCAAATAGCTGTTAATACCAGTCGTAGACTGCATTCTTCCCTCTTCTTCCTTCTCCTCAAGAGCCCTCTATTATCACCCCATCCCATTCTTTCTTCTTCTCTTCCATTCTCTTTTCCATCCATCACCTTGTCGTATCCTTCTCCCAATTGTTAGTTCATCAGTACGGGCCATTTTGATGATCGTTTCTCATCTGTATTTCCAAGAGGTTGCACCAGTCTCAAAATAGAAGTTGCAAGTCAGTGCCTTTGAGATCCTTTGTACTCAGGCGACGTCTTTTCAAGTTAGAAATCATCATTATTCCTATTTGGTGTACAAAGTCTGTCAGTGATAGACAGGTCTTTCAGCTTCAACTCTAAACAACTATCCATCATTCTTCATTGATATCAGTCGAATTCATCATTGTACAGATAGAATAGTGATAGATTCCATTTCGATTCGGTCCATTTCCTTTGGATGACGTCATCAAAGGGGAATTCCCATCCGCCCATCTCATAGATAGAAGACAGTGTCCACGCACTTCTGACTCAGTGAAAGGGCGGAGATTTCAAAACCATTCCAACTCACTCCCATTCCTCCTTTTAGTTATGCGTACTGTTGTCATTGATTGAATCTCGATTGAATTCCTCGCTCTCTCTTCATTCCCTGTTCTCTATCTCGAGAAATGCAGTTAAACCATTACTGCAAGTCTCGGTTCAATGAGCACTACTTTGACTGTATGGGACGAAATCTTCGAACCCTTAACCATTTCCATTTTCGTTTACTTGCCTTGTGACATTCACTCGTAGTGTTATCTCTCCAAGGATTATAATATTTTCACTATCACTCACTGTGGGGTTCACTATGTGATCTGTTGCATAAGAGACTCGGGCATAATATCCGAGAGACGGGATGACAATTATAACTCCTTGTACCCATCATCTGATCATTATCCCCTAATCCTCCTTATCTTCCTTCGTCCCATCCCTTTCCCTTCCCCTCTCTCCATTCTGACCTCTCCAATCCTTCTGATCTCCTCTAATCGTTCTCCTTCTCTTTTCTCTTCTTCATTCTACTCTTCTGACTCATACTCAATCGCTTTCTTCTCTTCAATTTCTCTTCAATTTCCACTACACGATCGATTACAATCACTTATCATTCTTATTTTTTCTCTTATCGACGAAAAGAGTGAAAGGGCCTCTTTCTGACCCCGCAAAACGTCGTTTACGACCATCGAATCGATACATTTCGTCCTACGCAGAAACATCAAATTGAAGCACTCTCTCAATTTCACACACTCTCTCGACCATCCGAGAAATGCATTGTATTTGGCTATGAATCCCGCACATTTCATTTCTCCTCCTCAGTCCTTTGTTCTCTCCTTCTCTCCTCATTCACATTCAAATATCGTCCATTCTCTCCCTCAAATCCAATCATCTTTGCCTATTCCTTCTCTACTCATTCTAATTATTTCCAGAATGGATTCATCATTCGACGAAATTCAATCCAATCGAGTGGCCTCTCGCAAGTTCCTCTCACAGCTGCTACAGGTACGAAATTGATCTTTGATCTTTACTTAGGTTTCGGATTTGATCTTTGATCTTTCGCCCTCTAGCTTCTCTAGGGCGATAAATCTAAGCCGTAAGTAGATTGTAATCTTAGCTTCTCACAACTTTCGCCCTTCCTTTTCCTTTCCCAACTTTGTTCTCGTTCCTTTATGATTCACTTGCATAATTGGTATCATCATTGTTTGTTCCTTCCCCTTATCAAACAGTCTACCGTTCCCTTCTCTCTCTTCTCTACCCATTAAGAGAGTGACCATACGAGGGAGAGTCCCTCTCTCTCTCTCTCTCACCAAACAGATGTCCCTCCCCCTCCTCATCGATGGGGGCTTCCACCTTTCCCCCATAATCGTAAAGGGGGAAGACGAGATCGAACTGTCTTCCCTTCTCTCTGTTCCCTTCCTCTTCTTCTCCTTTGATCCTCAGATTTACTGCTTCTCTTTCCTTCCTTCGAGAGAGAAAGCCTCGATTGATTGCGCGTAAGTGAACACGAATGGCCGAATCCAACCGATCAACGAGGCTTTGTGACCCAACAATGAGTCCTTCGGGACAAGGGGATTAGTCTCTCGTCCATTGGTCAAATTTGACGTGAGTGCCGACCTACGTGTTAGAATTCTTCAACGGATTAAGGAAGTAGACAAGGATAAGTTCTGCTATTCACACCACCGGGCCAGTTTCCGCCCGCTATTCCGTTGAGAGTTGTCCAATCAAATTTCCGTTTGCTTTCTTACCTATGGGAAGAATGGCAGCGTAGAACTGAGAGGAGGCCTCACTTTGCCCCTCCCCTCTCCCTCCCTCCCTCTCTCCCTCCTTCCGAGATACCCACAATTCGCCTCCTCTTACCATTCATACTCTCTCTCTTTCCCTCCTCATCTGCCCTAAATTCCCCACTGAGGAAACCCTTCTCACAGTCATTAGACTCGCATTCCATTCTCACCACACGTTGCATTTCCATCCCTCTCTTCTCATCCGATTCATTCGTTACTGTATCCCTGGATTACGTCATCGTTTCGAGAATGATTTCACGTATGATCACGCTTGGGTTATTCTTGGAGGAACTTCGTGAGTCAGTGACTGCCTTAGTCATGAAAAGGCACTCAAAAAGCGCGTCTTTTCATTGCACACGAAATTGATCTCTCATGAGAGTGTTCATTCGAGATATTGTTCCCTTCTCTCCCTTCCTTGTCAATCGATCTCCCTCTTCGAACTCGCAAAGAATGGCTAATTTCCCTTCTCTTCTCATCTCACTTTTTGTCTGTTCCCTCCCCATCGGTCCTCTGATCCTTCTCTCTTTCCATTGAAGGTCGTTCCCTTCCTCATTTCACTCCATTCTCACCCTCCTCAAAACCTTGAGCGCCGCGCGTCCATAAACCAATGGAATGCTCCTTTACCTTGTCTATGCATTTTCACGTTAATTACATTTGCAGCAGTCGCGAGGAATTTCCGTGCCACTGGAACTGCAACAACCGTCGATGCTTCACAGAAGTCCATCGGGAGCAAAGAGGAAGATACGACAACAGAGGGAAAAGGAAATGTTAGTTTGATCTTTGATCTTTCCAATAATATTATTACCTTGATGACTGTAGCTAGTTAGCAATGCCACTAGTGTCACTTCTCTATTGGAATGTTCTTGTTGTTGGTCGAATGCAATCAATTCTCTTCACATCTAAACATCTGCCACGCTTAGTCAGCCCAAATTCCTTTCCCTCGCATATTCCCTATGTGAAATTGCGCGACAGCTGCAAATCTACGCCATAAATCAGTATAGATCAAAGACCCTTCCTCTCCTTTGTCTGCCTCTCCTCATTTCGTATGATCTTTCCTTCCCTCTCTGACTGAATCGTCCATCTCTCTGGGGACTCATTGCCCATTCAGCAACTCATTAGCCATGTCTCTTTCTCTCCTCTCTGATATCCAATCCCCCTATCTATTCGTATTCACGGGGACAGGATGGAAGGGGGAGAGGGATATGGGGTGTCTCTCACTTGGCCCCTGGAGGGAGAAGAAGGGGAAGAGGGATGTTGTTGGGACGACTGAAATGCAAACAGTGTGACCCCCTCCCGAGAGGTAAGAGCAGAGAGAATGGGACACGGAAGAGTGAATGATCTATCTATTCATCCATGAGGGGATACGATTGGATTGGGCAGTTCTGTACTCTTTACATTGATTTTGAAACCCATCCTCACTGAATCACGCTATCATAGTCATTCCCATCACAAAAATGAAGAATATTGCTTGAAAATTGTGTGATTTTTCCTTTCGAAATCCAAAAAAGGCCGTGCTAATGGTGGCGATGTCTCACCCCGTGGAGCTATTTATCCGATTGCTTAGAACCCCTAACGGGAAAAAGTAAGCTCTCCTGTTTCTGTTTGATGGGACTTTTGCCCCCAGGGTCTCTCTCGATCACTCTTGTCTCTCTCTTTCTCTTCTCTTCTCGGAATAGAAGGAATGCTTCCCAATATGATAAGAGTCGCATCTCTCTCTCTTCCCTTCTCTTCTCTCTCTGGTTGAATCAGATCTAAGGGGGAAAAGGGGAAGAGATTCCTCATCTCTCCTCCCTTCCGCCATTCCTCCATTAGACATATGAGACAATGTGATAATCCCTCCATTCCTCTCTTCCTATCACCCTCTCTGTTTAGACACTTCACTATCAGTAGATTATACCCAGTCATGTTTACTAGTGCCGACACGTATCACAGTCTCCACTATTTTGCCATAGTTTTATCTCAAATTCGTCGCTGATCGATGCCACTGTGCATCTTCCCAATTGCCTTCAATTCATAATATTCACTCTTTCAGTTCAACCCCTCTGGCTGCTCGTCCCTCTGATCCTTCTCCATCTTCCTCCTCTTCTCCCTCCTCCATCTCTCCCTCTCAATCGATGACCAGTCAATCTACAGTACCCCCTCCTCCACCTACTACCGTACCCCCTCGAATGGACAACTATCGACGACTGATCGATGATGGTGGATACCAGTCCATTCTGCCCGACTTCAACACGTCATTCTCTCCGCCCGTTCCTGCACCGAGGTACGGTATCAATTATTGATTGAGCTTCAGTAGGATACGGTAGATGATAATCGAAAAGTGATGTGATTGTATGGTAGATTAGGGTGCGCCTTCTCCGTGTCATCTTGACTGTTTTACGATGAGAAACTATGCGATAAGAGAGGTCTTTCGATGATGAGAATGGAATGCTCAACCTCTTTCTCTTTTCTGACGGACTTTGACGTTTCTAGCTGACATTTATGTAGAACCTTCTAGACGTCATCCGTTTTCACAAAATATTTTCATAGATGACACGACTCTTGAACATTCTGTTTTTGTTTCTCGAACCGCCCATTTCTGTCAACATGTTTCCCCCCTTCATTTAGCCCATTTCAGAATGCACGTTCCATTCTCATCATCAATGTCACATCTCGATCGAATTGGATCTCCGTCAATTCGACTCGAATCTTCCTTCTCATCCTCTTCATCCTCATCTCATTCTCCATCTCCATCAATCGATAGTCGTGCTTCTCCATCAATCGATCGACCTACCGTATCCATGCCACCTACCGTAATCCTTCCCGTCATTCCTGCCACGAAACCAACGGTGGAAGTGCATCCGATGCCTGCGGAAAGGAAGAAGGAGAAACCCGCTGTGAGTAAGATTTCCCCCGAAAAGAAAGAGAAAAGAGAAAATAATCATCGTATTCGTCGACATTTCCTACAGTGAATCGAATAGATTTCTCATCTTGTGTCTATTGAATGAAATGATAGTATTGATATATTCCATCTTCAGGTACCAGCCAAACCGAAAGGACTCAAATTGATGGATCCCCTCACTCCCACCTCCCTCTCCCCATCACCTGTGATGAACAGGTGAGAAACAACTTGATCTTTGATCTTTATGATCTGATTCTAGTAATGGTATCTAATAAATCAATACTCTTCAGATGGAATTCGACGAGTTCTCTGTACACTCCTCCTCTATCTGCCTCTCCAATGTCTACTTCTTCTCTCTTCATCAATCAACTTTTCTCCACTCCTTCATTCGCTAATCTCACTCAATCGTACGAGAAGAGTCATGAAATGGATGAACAAGAGAAGGAAGATCTAGAGAATAGAAGGATGGAGGTTAGCATTTTTTTCTAAACAATTGCCTCGATGAAAACAATGGGAACGATGATGACATTCTGCTGCTGAAAGGAAACTATAGTACAAAAGAGGGAATCAATATGCGGCATTTCCGTTCATCTCTTTCTCTTCCCTTTTGCCTTCTTTCTCCCACTTACTCATCTTTTCTTTACTCATACCAGTCAAGCATCGATTCATACCCGTTTGTTAGCCTGTCTTCAATCTCAATCGAGCACATGCGACTAAAGCATAATTGCCATTGAGCTATAGTGGGCTGGTGGATCGTACTTATCAGTCAATCAATAATCTCCTTTCAGTCCCTCTGCTCTCTTACCACTCGGATCGTTCGTCTTCAGGAGGAATTGACGACAGTTCAGAAGGAGATGAGTGTCAATGATGAAGTCGGACAGAGCATTCTCGATTATGTTGAGAGCAGAGACGTCGCCGTTTATGAGAAGGTGAGAGTTGATCTTTGATCTCGCAAGGTGCAAAACTGATGAAATTATGATCTTCCTTGCAGAACTTCCTTTCAAAACAAATAGCATACAAATAGCAATGTATTTCGTGATGTAATCGGAAGTTGCTTATCACTTCCGGTCACGGCGACTGATTACACTGATTAGGAGCCATTGAGAATATTATTTTGGTTAGGGGTGAACATTTCAAATTGAGTGGGGATGTTGAAATGGTGTACGAGTGAATATCACAAATTGCCCTTTGCAGGTTCGTCGTCAATTGGAGAGCGAGAAGGAGCTGTTGAGTCTGGAGACGAAACTGAGATTACAATTGGAGAAATGCACCAAGCACATCCGGGAGGATCTCACCATGAAGAAGGTACGGTATTCAACAACACAATATTCTTGATCTTTGCACTACGTCTAGAATAAAATAATGCACTGTAAAATATCAAGCCATTCGGAAAGTGTGAATGTGCTGAACAACAACATCATTGAATGCATTTCAGTCTGAAGCAGCTCTTGAAGAGAGTCGACTACGCGGTAAATTGAGCGAGACTCGTCTACTTCGATCGATTTATTCGAATCGAGAAAGACAAGTGGAAAGAGCACTCGAATCATTGTTGAGAGATGAAGATCTAAGGAGATGGAACACTTACAAGGTACGCTTATCTCTCATTTTTGAAAATGATTATTTCGAGGATTTTTGAAAATAGCAAATTAATTAAATTGGTAATTTCAGGATGGTTTCTGCAAGATGATCGAAGAATCGCGTGAGATCGAAATGGCTCTAAATGATGCGAAGATGCAATTGAGATATCTTCACTCAACCAAATCCATCGACACAAATTCATCCGTTTAACATCGATATTATCGTTTGATTTCGCTTGCATTGTAGATCCATAATAGAGTAGACATCCATACAGTACCGGTCCTTCTCAACCACATGCCCTTTCCTTCTACCCCGATTACTGGTGGGAGCTCCTTTACTCCCCTAGCTCCACCCCTTTTCGTATACTCACTGTAAATACTCGTTGTTCGTTCCCTTTGTCCTTCCTCCCAGTCGTTTCCTTCCCCTTGGGTACTCTTCCTCCTTGAAGACAACATAGTCCATGCAATGCGATGGCAATGAATACACCTCATAATATTCAGTGATAAATGATCGTGATTTGAGAGATTTGATAGTGTGTAGTTGAAATACAGTGTAAAACTTTCTTCAGTTGAACACTACGATCTCATAAGGCATCGAGTTGCCTAAGTTTGAAAGGCAAAGAACAGGAGACATCGGAAGAAATGCCAAGAAAAGAGGGCAAAGATCATTTGTCTAGTGAGGAAGAGAAGAGACAATGAAGGTGTGGAGTGATCTGTTTTGATCCTTTCTTCTTCTCATCCATTGGTCAAGTGGACGAAATGAGAGACGAAAGCACTTGAAATGAAGCGAAAGATCAGAGAGAAAAGAAGTGAATGAAACCAGGATGGAAGGGATGATAGGGACGTGGAAAGTAATTCATTAGATTGAGACGTTTCAACGATCTTCTTTCTTTCATTCATTTTTCCCTTCTTCTAGCAGATCACTTATAATTTCCCTAGTCCATGTTTTATATTAATTCGTTTATTCCGAAGAGCGAACAAAGAGAAAGTTGAACATCAAGTTCATTTGATTCATGAGTGCTACTTACAATTGTCATAACTCTCTCCTCAACTTCTAAGTGGTTCATAAGAGAGTGTGTAAGAGGGCTCTTCCTGCTTGATTATGACGGAAGGAATGGAAGGAGGGGACTGAGGAGAGGATTGTGAATCCTGCAAGGATTTGGTTCGGATGTATTTATTTAAATCCCCCCCCCCCCAACGATTCGAATACATCGACAGACCTCGGATTATATGCTCACTCATTATTGAATTGAATAGTTTCCCTCGTTCGAGTGCAAAAATGCAGTGCAAATTCTACCTGTAATCCGCTGATTTCCCTCAGTGCAGCCAATCGTAGAATAATCTTAGGCAGACGAATCAAATCATTGGGACGAATGGAATCGATGTACGATGAGAGATGAGCGACGTACATCTTGAGAAATTGAAGAGATTATTTATTTTGAATATATTTTATATATATTTTGAATAAAATATATTCTGTACCTCCTGTAACTCATCGACGATGTCCGGCCGTGAGATTCCAGGGCGGTCTGGGAATATGATAAAGTTCATTACCGAACGATAAAAGTTTGGTACTCGATTTTCGTTCATACCTGAGAATGGGACTATCGCCGATATAAGGGCGATTTCGACTGAATCGAAGTGAAGAGAAGAAAGAGAACGAGCGAATGAGAAGACTGATGGTGCCATCGGATCAAGTGAGAGCAGAGTTGACTCGGAGACTCTGAGTAATTGAAATTGTCCTTCTTACTATTCAGATGGAAGCGGTTGATCTTGAATAAAATAAAACGTTTGACAGATTCGTACCTCCACTCATTCGGTTCTCCTTTCCCTATCACCACTACATCTTCTCTACTCTCGTAATGAAACGCGGATCGAAGTGTGAGCAGGTCTCGTTTACTCTGCTGGAAAAGGTAGAACGTATGATTTTGCTAGATTCATCCGAGGCAGTTTCAGATTTGATCATAATTACCTTCTGAATAAACGCTCGATCTTCCAATGGAAGTCTCTCGAATCCGGGCAGTGCAGAAACAAAATTGTGTACGGATTGAGCCTCGAGAATAGTAAATTCGGCTAATCGGAGACGAGGAGAAAGAGAGGAGGAGGAAGGCTGAAAAGAGAAATTGTTCAAAAATTATTTGTATGGATAATGCAAGATTTTTTTGAGTACTTCAGATGATTGATCAGAAATTGATTGAAATAATGTATCTTACAGACAGACTTTCTCCCCTTCTTTCACTTTGTTGATAAAGAGAGACAATTCGGGATACAAATTCACTACTTTCTTCACTCAGTGAGACATCGCCCCTGAAGATCAAATTATTTAGATAATAATTCAGGATTAATAAAACTTACATCATCAGGGAATCTCCACTACTTGAGGTATTCGATGGTGGAGGAATTGAGGGAGAAGGAAGGAGAGGCGAAGGATGAATATGAGATGAAGAGGGAGATGGACGAGGAATATGTTTAGCTTCTCTCTTCATTCGATTGTGCTCCTCCGGTATCACCACTGATATTCAGCGTGAGATTCATTTCAGCAAATTTACTTTTTTTAAAAATTGTACTTAATGTTTCCAATTGCTTTATTTGAAAGAATTTTGAGATTACTTACATTCAGATCTCATTCCCACTCGAAGGCATTTATCAAAACGACATTGCTGACACTTCCGTCGCATGTACCTGCAGAATATGCGTCTTCTTGAAAAGAAGACTTATTGCTTCCCAAAAAAATGTGACTTTCATGGAAAAAAATTGTAGATAGCTCACATATCAATCTGGCACTGTCCACTGGCTTTACAGTTGTAGTGCAGCTTCCTATTTATCGATCGACGGAAGAATCCTGAAGATGAAGCTGTTCATGATTTATTTTATTACTATCATTTAATTGCCGTTTTCATGCACCACTATTTTGCAGTTCTCATAACACAGAAGGAATGTAGATTATATCTATAATTACCCTTGCATCCTTCGCAGGAGAGGGCGTTGTAGTGATATCCACTCGCTTTGTCTCCACATACAAGACACAGCTCATCCAGTAGATGGAAGGATATTCCCGACGGGATTGTGTGCTGAAGACGGTATTACTACTCTACAGTTCCATTCAAGATCAAGTGAATTTAGTAGCTAAAGGTTACAACATGAAATGGAATGATTCATCAACAAGAGTGAAATGATCTACCTGTACCACTGGAGAATCTGGAGAGATTACTGAGTGGCTGTTCCATAATTCGCCTGGAAGCAAATAACTTTGAAAGTTCTAAAGAAGACAAATAAACTGTGATTGAATCAAACGTACCACTTGGATGAAATCGTGGCTGAACAGAATGGAAAGAAGTGGATGCCGTTTGATCAACGGACCAATCAATGATCTGAGGTCGACTATCGATCGAATTCTTCCTTGGCAATTCGTGGTAGGTCACTGTGGCAGTGGTCATTGCATGGAATGGAAGAGGAAAGGAGAAGGGAAGGGAGCTGTTAGAGAGGGAGAGAGAGGGTTTTGACCTTGGGGATGCAAATCGCCATTAGATTCGAGCGAGAATGGGAAATAGTTTGAGGATCGAGGAGGGGAAAGAGAGAGAGAGAAAAGTGAATGAGAGATTGAAGAGAATGGCAGATGATCCTGTAGTGTCAGATTATCCAAATCGAAAACTTCACAGGAGCAAAGAATTGTGTTTTCATCGTCAACTCCTTCGATAACAGAATGAATGCACAAGAGCGGTAGTAGATTAGCTTTATCGGAAACTACTTCAGGTACTTTTAAATGTGTTAAAACCGTTACGATAATTAGAACACAACGAATTAATTAGCTACACCCACATACATACATACTATATACAGACTGACAGACAGACGAAATGAAATTATAGTCTCGTAGTGACAAGTAGACTTAACGAGACAAAAAGTGTATGAATTCATCGAATCACTCCGATTTCATAACGCATTTCATCTCGATTATGACAACAATCGAGTCATTCTTTACGAAACCATTCTTCGGTTTGAGAAGTTCCTGAAAAACAGTCATTCATCAAATTGGACTTGCTATATTTTTATATGATCATTATCTTGAATAAACTGAAGGATACCTTGAAGTTGATGAATCTCTCATATCCGTGATCCTTTCTTTCCTTACAGAAGATATTGAGTTCCTTATCCACTTCACTTTCTGCAGCTCCTCCATTCTGGGAGATAAGATGAGTCTTAGTGCGAACTGCACACATCCACGACCTACAATTATATTATTTTATACGTAGTAAGTTTAGAAAAAAACATTGAAATCCTCGCAACAATTCATTTTACGAAATGTTCTCGAGATCTATTGTGTTTTATTTGAAAGCTACCGTAACCTTAACCATCACCCACAGCTCACTAGGGTGAAATGTAAGGTGTAAATAATAAATGATGACTAACTCAGATATCTTGGAGACGACATCGAGATAGATAGAGAGATACTTCTCTCCATCCTTATTACGATGAGCACTCACCACAATCGACCTGAAATCATTGATGATTTAAAATTAGTTAGGAAAAATAATTATAAAAAGGAAAGTATTTACTACTAATTACGGGTTCAATTATTCAAACGGTATTATAACTAACGGAAACCCACGTGTCTACTACGTAGATGTCCTCTTGCTTTCAGTAAAAGTACCCTCCCTAGCTATGAAAATTATAAAAAGGGAATGCTCACCAATCAGTACCGGCAATTCTGACGGGCTTCGATTTGTGGTTCTCATCAGATCTCATCTTGGAGACACCTTGGAATCTCGCATGCAACGCACCTCTCTCCATCTGAAAACAAATCATCGACGAAATGAGAATTGAAGTGAAACTTCCCGTCAAAAATTAAATATATTTCATTCGTATCATCTTCCTACAATTTTTTTAATAAGAAAACTCACGCCCGAATGTTCCATCTTTCCATGCTTGAATGACTCCACCGACTTGGTAAGCGACTAAAAATGGTATTATTATTAAAAATTATATCAATTTGAAATGACAAATGTGATCACCTGATTATTGTTGATGAGCGTATTCATCATATTCTCCATCTCAGCAATCTGTGGATTAGTATTATAAGAAATAACTGCGAGCATCTAGCTGATCTTTACAAGAAATGCAGATAATTTAAAGATCTATAAGTAACGATAAAAAACCTTAGTATCTTTGGCCTGTAGACAAGACTTCGCTGATTCCAGCTCGTTCTGATAAGAAACAATAATGAATCGACAATTTAGGGGTCCAACTAAACACACAGTGCACACATTGCTAATACTAATAGAAGCATAAAAGAAGTTTGCCACATATTTTGAACTTATATTTCGAATATGCTTGGCCCGAACATTGAATCGATAATTATCTAAAAATATGAGAAAAAAGCAGCTAACCTTGACGAGTGAGAACTTCGCTACCTCCTTATGCGATAGATTGATGGTCTCTTCCAATTTCTCAATCTACAGAGAACTCAGGTTATTGGAAGCAATTAACTTCAAAAAGAATATAAGCAACCTTCTCATTCTTATTTTTAGTCTCAGCCTCGTGATCAGCTAGGAATCGATGGAGTTCCTTCTGTAATAAAAATATTGATGTCCGTGTGGATGAACAGTTAATCAAAAACGCAAATACGGATGAGGTTCTTTAAGAAAAATATCGTAGTAAACTGTCAAGAATCCGAAAACATGCAAGGTTTCTGAGGTTTTGTTCACACGAAGTACAATTTATCCAGATACATTCCCGGATGTCCAATATTTTATCGATTCTCTACGGATTTTGCGTAAACATATCTCGTTTTCGCACCACCACCTAATATTTCCATGTGTGGTGAGATCACTAACCTTATAGCTTTGAGTCTCCTCCTTGCTCTGATCAACTTCCTTCTTAAGTTCCTGCAGCTGAAATAAATTAATTGTTTAAAAAAATAAGAAAAAGGTGAACAAACCTTCGTGACGACGGCCGTAATAGACTTGCGCTCATCGCCCTGAACGAAAATTTTAAGTAATAACTTGGAAATTAAAAATTTATTGAAATTATCCTCACCATAATCGCCGTCTCTGCTTCCGTTCCCATTGCGAGATGCATCTGAAAGGAATATCGGATGAAAAACGAGGACTTTCGAGAGTTACATTACTTAAGTTGCACAAAAACGACCTGGAAGAACACTAATCGTCCTGTTCCGAAGGGTACCAAAATAAGTAATTGGATAGTGTCCACTCACCCACTGCAAGACTTCCTCTACTTTACTCGGGTTGGCCATTCTCTGAAGAAAGTTAAGGTGTATCATGGTTATTGATCAGAATAACAATAAATATCGAAACAGCGACCTCATTAGATGACACATCAAATAAATTAAATAATAGACGAACCCTATGCACAACGTACGTCTAAAGATTGTGATACAAGAGCGCAGCTGACAATTGAATAGAAAACTAATGTTAGACTAACTAACTAGAAGTGTAATTAAAAACGAGATAAGTTCGACAAAATTCAAAAGCCAGATTCAAAAAATATGTCAATATCGCCATTGATACCGTATGCTCGGTTTACGATATTTCCGCGCGTTCAAAATAAAATTTTGAAGGTACGGTATTTCTGAACTTAATTTTTTGATTGTTTCATTGTCAATGAATCATTGAGCTTCCATTCATTAGTTTAATTTCTAACTTCATTTCTGTTCATTTTCGGAACATCAAAAGATGCAACATCAAAGCGCCTCTTCTGCAAATCTGCCTATGTACTGAATCTCCTGTGATCTCTCTTCTATTGTCTCTCAAGGAGTGAAGAATGTCTCTCTCTACTCTTCAGAAATGAATGGAAATCTCCGATTCCGTCCTGATTTAGTCTCCTTTTCTCTCAAGATCAGTGGACATTTCTCTAGTTTAGACAGAGTGTGAACAGTGTATGTCTACTCCCTGGGGACAAACTTGTGTCTATTCCCTCGTTCTTCCTTTTGTCTAAGGTCGATCGGTGATTCTCAAAGGAAGGAAAGCCCTTTCTAATCACAACGAGAGAAAAGGAGGGGAAAGAACACAGAACGGTCACTAATCCATTCGAGATTATCGATTGTTCAGCCAGTTCGGAGAATAATGAAAAAAAGGAGGAGAAAGAAGGTGTGTTATAATCACGTGAGAAGAACTGTGAACACTCGAATTGTGAACAGTGATAATCTGACCGGAATTTCGTCCTTAGAACGACTAGTTTCAGATTGACGTCAAGATGAATCCCAATGGAGCTGAATGAGGGACTGTAAACGCCGCTTTAGATTGAGAGAGTACGCGAAATGAAGAGACGATTTCTTCATCACACCAATACATTAGATCTCTAGCAAAATTGTAATCGAATACGTTGCGTTTATCCCTTTATCCTTACTAATCCGTACTACTATTTGCACTATCCAAGTTGGCTAAAAAGCTTCCGTTCCTGCACTCTCGATCTCCCTCTCTCCATCATTGATAACAACCAACAGAAGTGGGGAGGCCACCCTTGATCTCGTCCTCTTTCTTCTTCTTCTTCTCATCAAATCTCTCACCTCTTTGCTTTACGCATCTCTCTAATGTCAACGTGAGTCTGTGACTGAACAAATCCCCCGAACACCTTACTGGTCAGTGACTGTATCTATGACCACAAGAGTTCCCTCTTCCTTCTCTCAAGGGAAACTCCGCCCCCTCTTTCCCTCATGTAACAGTCCGCTCTCTCCCTCCTCTCCCTTGTCTCTTTGCATTGCTTTTGGTTGTTCTTGGCGCGGCTCTCCTTATGATCTCTCTCTTCTTCCATCCTCAGCCTTCAAACTCATCTCCATTCTGTCATCCGAACCCCCTTCGCCCCATCATATTCGTGTGTTGCACTTCACAAGAGCGAGTTCGACCATTGTCCGAGTGTTGTTCAATTGTTGAGAGGGGTGAGAGGTCGGGATCGAGTCGACCAAAAAATGAGTTGACTCCGCAACCGATACCACACTCCAACTTGCAAAATCTTCACAGTCTCCACTTGTGACTTCTCCATGAATGCCATTTCTCTTGTTGTACTCGCTATTGTAGCCATTTTTATCTGGTATTTAGTGATCATGTGATTTATTCAATTTGTACGTGTGCTTTCGTTCCTAGGTCCTTTCGGTGTTTATATGATTATCGATTTATCTCTTGATCTAGTCAGGATACGGTAGCCTCCGCATCTGTCGTCATCTTGCATGCGAATCGACTGGGTGGAACGGCGCTTTGCCGCGCTGTTCGCCGATTACTCCGGTAGGTACCGTAGTCAGACTGAAGGATATTGTAGGATGGTAATCGATCGATAAATTCCTGATTCAGGGATCGTCGTTTCGAAACCGCTTCCGTTCATTCTCTTTCCGCTCATAGTCACGTCGTTGTTGGCGACAGGATTGTTACGGTAAGTAATTATCGATTGATTGGTTTATTATCCATTTATTTAAAGAATATGGATTGATTGATTGCAGACATGGGCAAGCGTTCATGAAGGATGAGCTTGAGTTGTACACTCCAACTGATGCAATGGCAAGACAGGAATTGAGTCAACTAGATCAACTCTTCCATATTAACGACTCGGATCCATTCTACGCAACCAGAAGGTACGGTAATCACTGCGCTACCAATCGATAACTGACTATTTGTGACTTCATTCCATCATCATTACCACATTGTCCATTTTTGCTCTTGCCCTCTTGCTTGTCCACTCTTCTCTTCAATCTAGGTCGTGGGTACCTATTATCTCTGCTCCCTTGCCTTTGTGAGTAGTTGCTTCTCTCTTTCGATTGGATGGTTCTACCCAATCCCTCTCCCTCTGGATCTCAATCGAACACCCTCTCGTCATTCCATCCTTCGATTCATTTCTCATCGAATCGGTGGTTGTTGAGGGGGGCGCAATCGGATACTCTTCCCTTCCATCCATCGTCCCATTCTGACCCCCCCCCCTCCCTCC
>LS486805.1:161182-171534 GCA_900490705.1 Pristionchus arcanus | reverse complement strand
TACGGGTTGGTGGTGGGGGGGGGGGCACTCCTCACAATAGACTCCGTCCCATCCCTCGTATGAAGCAACTCAAGAGGGATGAGTATCCATGCACTGCGAAAACATGAAGGATCCATGGAAAAAGGGCTGGGCAAGGGATGACACAAACTAGAAGTTCAGAAGATCTACAGGGATCCATGAGTCATTCAGGATTCAACTGGTCAATTACACAATGTTCAACATGACGCAGAAAGATATCTCTACTGATGCTGTAGACTAATGTGCAAAAAACAAATCAGTGCAATCCATACCATTCTAGTCTCAATCATTGTCTCCAAATTGCCATTGAATAGGTCAGGGCATCGCCTTTCCGACTAGTTCCGCATTGTCTGTGCCATCTCTCTCAGATTACTTCCATTGGCATGCAATCGTGCCTTTCCAATGGGGAAATAGGAAGAAACGAGTGAAGAGGGCAGAAGAACAGAGATCAATTCATGATCTGGTCATCGTTCAGAGTCGCTATTTTTAGGATGAAATGAGGGGACTGGTCGAGTCAAATTGGGGACCATTGCATGATCTATGAGTCTTCAAGTCTTCTATCACTGGATTTCAGATACGACATCAAACGTGCTGGATACATCATCGTTACACACAAAGAGGACGAGGCAGATGTACTCAATATTGCAACGATGAAGGAGGCACTCGCTCTGTGGACGAACGTCCAGAGTCTTACTAGTGAGTTAGAGATATCAATCAATATATAAAAAGGCTATAGTAGTCAAGGGGCATCTCAAATTCATGATGACAATAATGGTTTTTTTGTGAAGCCAGTGTCCATTACATTGCGCTTTTTTCGCTAGTGATCTGTTTTGAAGAACGCGTGAAGCATAAGTGAAAATAAACGAATTCATAAGAACAATAATGAGAATGTTGATCACATAATTATAAGTCCCAATTTCAGTCAACGATCATCTTCAACGATCAGTTTCGTATCCTTCGATCTGCGTCAAGTTTCCGATGCCTCCGGAGTTCGGACGAGCACTGAACTCACTCATTTCACCCAATGTATCATCGTGAGTATCATTATACAGTTACTCAATCAGGGGTTCGAATCTGCCTTTCTATTGTTGTCTCTACGTTCTCAAGTAGGCCATCGTATATCCGTTCTCTTCGTCATTTGTCTCATCTTTCTTCGATAGTCTCTCAATCTGATTCAATGTAGATCAGCGTACTATCCATCATGTATCTATTCCATGCTCGATTTCCCTCTCACTTTCTCGCTTTAGGCGTGAGATTCTCCCAAGTTTGGGCGATTCGATTACATCGCTAAGTTAGTTGTACTCCGATGTCACATCACTTTCCCGCTCTTTAGTCGACCTCAATCTGTGTACAGAACTCACGCGACTACTACGGTGTCGCATTACTCGCGCGCGCGTAGTCGCACTTTTATTCGCGAGTTAATCGCGCACGATTCGTGTAGTTTATCGATTGCTTTTTGAATTGGTCACTACTACGCTCATTCACTACGCTCCACTCCACTCCACTCCCGATTGAGAGCACTACTCTCTCGGAGGCAAAACGTATCACGCAAATTCTAATGCAAACAGGGGTTCCTAAGTCTGTCGGGATACAAAAGAGAGGGAGAAGGAAGCAAGATAGAGCAATGGAATGAAACACTTTGAATTGAAGGAGAATGAGGGGAGACCAATCAGGGAGAAAGATGGAATGATTACAGGGAGAATGAAATATGTGTGTCGAATCCACTCGTTGAGATGCTCAAGTTGTTATTGGTCACGGATCAGTCATTCCTCAATCGGTCAGTTCAAATTTTAAGGGAATGAAGAGATGTATACATTTTCTTTCAATTCTTCAATACGTGGCCCGTCAAATATATTTCTCGAATCAATCAATAATCTACAGATCAATCGATGAGATGACTCTGGCACAAATCAGTGATGCAGTCCAATTGGATTCAGTGGGAATGGTTCACATGTTGGGCGGAGTATCTCTCGACGAGGATAGACATATATCTGGTAGGTCAAGGAGTGATGGATAAATCGAAAATCGATAATCAGGGGCCAAGGCGATCATGCTACCGTATGCCCTGAGGCATTCGTCTCGAATGGAAGATTCACTCGCGGAGCAATGGGAACTGCAATTAGTCGACTTCCTGCTCAACTATGACTCACCATTGATACGGTAGGCACCAGATTAATCGATAATTGATTATTTCAATAATTCAGAACGTCTTGGTGGACCTACGAAACACTGGCAGCTGAGAGTGCGAGAGATCGAGAGCAGTTGATCAAGTAAGTGCTCTCTTAGCCATCCCTCCCATCATCCGATGTAGTCTAGTGGTTATGATTTGCGGCTCTCACCCGCAAGGCCCGGGTTTGATTCCCGGCATCGGAACAAATGTTTTGCCTTTTCCAGTATGCTCGGGCCGTGCTTCGTTGCAGTCTCTATCTACACAGTGGCGTTGTGCTGCGTGATGTCATGGAGGAGGTTCGGTTAAGTTCTCGATTCACTTACCGTATTCTCTTTAGATCTCGTCCATGGTTAGCCATAGGCGGAGTAATCTCAGCAGCGATGGCAATTTGTTCGGGAGTTGGTCTTCTCCTTCATCTCGACTTCGGAATGACTTCTGTCGCTTATTCCATGCCTTTCATCGTTTTCTGTCAGTTTCTCTCTCTTCTCAAATCCGTTCACCGCCGAAAAGCAACAAAAGAAACAGTTTCGTCGAAGGGGGACAGATCAGGGTACGATTGGGGCTGAGAGTGAGTGAGAAGAGTGAAGGAGTTGTGTCCTCTGGAGGTGTTCTCTACTGGTTCCAATGGACGAGAGAGAGGGACGGCGGTTATTTGATGGCGTGAGGGAGGGGAGAGACTAGTTCCCTCCCTTCCCCTCTCTCCCTTCTGTCTGAGATGAGGATGAAAGGCGAGAGAATTCACGCGGGGAATACAAGAAGTGTCAAAGAAGTTGCCTACGGACACAAATGAGGAAGAAGTTGGTGGGAAGTGACCAGGGGAACAGATGGATAGGAGGGATGGGGATTGAGGGAGGAAAGACATAGATCAAAGATCAAATTTCAGCTGTCGGTGTGGATAATGTGTTCATTCTACTGTCGGCATGGAGGTCGACACCGACCCATCATGGACTGAGGTGAGAAAAAGACCCCAATTGAATAAAGATCAAAGATCAACTCCCTTCAGAGAGCGTATGCGGGAGACGTTCGCTGATGCTGCTGTATCCATCACAGTGACGTCACTAACGGATCTGATCTCATTCGGAGTCGGATGCGCAACGCCATTTCCTTCTGTGCAGGTGAGTGCGAGATAGAGATCAAAGGGCAAGAAAAGTCCACCTCATTGAAGTGGCTGATTTTGATATAGACCAAAGATCACTTCGTATTCAGATGTTCTGTGCATACGCGGTAGTTGCCGTGATCTTCACCTACATCTATCAGCTAACTTTCTTCGCTGGAATCATGGTTCTCGAGTGCAGGTGGATCATTCATTATTTTCATCATTTGACCGTTTTTACCATACTCTTCCAGGCAAGAACTGGATCATAAGAACAGTTTCACATTCATGAAACTGCCGAAAAAGAACAATAATTTGGCAGTGCACCCATATGGATACGGTGAGCAATTGAAGGGTTACGGTAGTCAATAATCGATTGTAGATCCAAAATGGGCAGCCGAGAAGCAGGATCGATCGTTCGAGAAGAATCACTGTCTATCCAAATTCTTCCGTACGACCTACTCGGACTTCCTTCTCAATCCAGTGACTAGATTGTGCATCATCTCCGGATTCCTACTCTATCTGGTTAGTTGATCATCCTTTTTCTGAACGATACTCGGGCGAAAGACCCAAAAAGTGACTAGAAATCTATATTCTATTCCTTCAGGGCATCGCTGGCTGGGGTTGCACTAAAGTGAAGCTCGGATTGGAACCGAATGATCTTCTGCCAGATAACTCATACGGAAAGAGAACACTGCACATGGCTGAGAAGTGAGATTATTTTAGATGGATTGGCTAGCTTCATTGCAAATAGTTATTTCGCTGAAATTATGAATGTGAAACGTAACTGTTCCTCACTACCTGTCTCTTTGTGCGAAATGAAGAAATATTCTCACTTCAAGGAAAATACGTCTAATCGCTTCCTTTCTTCAGATATTTCTCTGACTACGGCAGTAATCTTCACGTTTGGATGTACAATCTCAGTCGAGTGGAAACGAGATCGGCCTCTCACATTTGGATTGTACTCGAGAAGGAAATCGAATTGTATGAACACACTGAATTCACCGGAGGAGCAGATTCATGGTTAGTTGTTAGACGTTATTCAAGCTAAGTAGAATTCAATGGACCTGTGGAAATTTTGATTTAGAAAGGATTGAAGGCTAATGTTTCCCTAATGGACAATGACGGGTTCATCAGGATAATCTATGCTTAGCAGTGTTCGATTAGTCTTGTTTCGTTCATCACTTGACCAATTTGGTCCATCTCATCACAGAAACAGCACATCGTACGGGGGTCACAAACTTTTTGACCTTCCTGAAAGGAATCTCGACCACGATTGTTCTCTCTTCTGGTACTCGCTATTGTTTGTCTGAGAAGGACATCCGAATGGCAGAAGACGAATAAGGGGAGAGAGAGGTTGAAGGGGGCTAGACTGGAGCAAAAAGCAAAGGGCGAAGGGGATACCCTATGAATGGAGTGAGAAGAGACTACGATGTCTGAATGCCATATCTGAAGGGGTTATGGATCCGTAACGAATGAATATTCAGGTTGCGAACCTTCACTACGTACATCAAGGAAGCTGGGCTACTCGTTACTGGAGACAACTTCGTCTATCTCCTTCGAAACGTCTTCCTATCCCAACCACAGTATGCCAAGTACAACAGGTACGGCAGGCAGGAAAATAATCAATAATCAATCGATATTGCAGGGATGTTGTCTTCGATTACGGTGGGAGTGTCCTCGAGGCGTCAAGAGTCCCAGTGCAACTTCGGCATGTTGGAGCTGCGAATCAGAGCAGGTACTTTCGGAAATGACAATTTCAAACTTACAAACTGACCTATTTTCAGAGCAATGCATCTCTTCCGAAGACTAGCTGAGACCTCATCAATCCCAACGGGAGTCTATGCAGATTTCTTTCAGGTTCGTTCAATGATTATTTTCATTCTTTGAATTCCTACTGACAATGATCATGCAAAGGAAGTAAAATGAATAATGATATTCATTCAGTTCGCCGAACAGTACAATGCGGTCCTTCCGGGTACTCTCTCATCCATTGCATACGCGGGAGTCGCAGTCGTATTCGTGTCACTCATGCTCATTCCTGAACCAACTGCCGCACTTTGGGTTTGTTATTTTGTTTCCAGATTTACTTTTATATCGAATATGTTTCACATCATGAATTAATAAAAAGTGGCGTTCGTTCTTGGATTACTTTTTCATCGCTGCTGGAAAAAAAATTATAATTCGATTATCAGGTGTCCTTCTCAATCGTCTCAATCAACGTTGGCATCCTTGGATTCATGACTTTCTGGGGAGTGCGACTCGATTTCATTTCAATGGTCAGTTGATCTTTGATCTCTATAAATTACCTCAGTCTACCGTTCTCCAGGTCACAATCGTGATGTCCATTGGATTCTGCGTCGATTTCGCTGCTCATCTCGCTTACAATTTCTCGAAGGTCTGTACTATCTACTACTTTTTGAATGGGGGAAATGACCTCCGGAATCACTTGCAAATCTGTGTATCTTTTCCTTCCGGGGACATGATGTTAAGCTGTGCCACAAGCTGACCCTTCCCTCCCTCTCCTCATCTACCCCCTTTGACTCTCCCCATATTTGCCCGTCGAACACAATCGGCCGTCTCTTCTGTGTTTCTTTCTTCTTCTCTCGATCCATCTGAATCTAATCCATCCTTCTCCCCCTCCCCTCCATCTCTCTTCTCTCCCTCTTCTCACTCTAGTGATTAGCTCACTCAATCGTCTCATCATCTCCTTCTTCTCTTCCAAATATGCTGAGAATCCGAGGGAAAGAGTCCAAAAAGAATCGGGAGAGTTACCCTGAGGGGAAAGGGCATAAAAAGGAGAAGAGACAATAGAGAGATCAAAGAGATGTTCCCTGTCTGTTCCGGTTTCAAAGTCGGCACCAATCTTAAAAACAAAGGGAAGAGCGATGGGATTACTATGGTTTCGGCATTGGAGAGACACAGAAGGATGGAAAATAAATATTGATATTACAGGGCGAAGGAATCAGTGGATCGACGAGAATGAGGAATGCCCTTTATGCTGTGGGAACGCCGATTCTACAGGTATTGTTGGGGTTATATTTGAACATCAAGGAGATCAAGATCGACTGAAAAACTAATCATGCAATTATTATTATTTTTGAAACTCAATTGAATTTTCAGTCGGCGTCATCGACGATTCTCGGAGTTTCTTTCCTTTCGTCTGCTGAAAGCTACGTCTTCAGGAGCTTTCTCAAGGTGAGAAATGTTGTTTTCAGTGATGTTTGGACGTGATTTGGCAAAAATGACTACAAAAATATGTAGATGATGAAATTGTTCAGACAATCGTGCTCGTGATAACTCTCGGTGCTCTTCACGGTCTAGTCATTCTTCCCGTCTTATTGACTATCTTCCATTGTGAAGGAGATGGAGGAGATGAGGAGAGGGAAAAGGTAGGAATTAAGTTTTACACATATTTTTATCGTTAGATAAAAGGGCACAGAATAATAGATTAATATTCAGCATCCACCATCGGAGAAATCAACAGAGCGAATCTACGCATCCACTTCCTCCCTTCCGATGAAATACGGAGGAGGAGAAAGCAGGTGAGATTGAGAGGCGTCAAGACTGCGCATTATCCTCAATTAGATGTTACGTTCAATTCCAACACAAAAAATCACACATAACAAGGTGGCACCATAGACCACTCTGGATGATTGAAGATGCGTTGTTGTGTGGATCTTCTGAAGTGTTGTTAGGCCACGTAAGCGCACGTGAGCGAAAACAGCAACCATTAGTGGTCACGTACTTGGTTACTGGAAATTCTTGGAATATTTTGCGTGCGTGAGGTCTTTAGTGTCCATCTTTGTCCATTCGAGAGACGGGAAGGCTTGCAGTCTCTGCAGGACCAAACCGCGTGCATAAAGCACTAAAGAGCGCTCAGTAAATGGTCATTTTACGCAGTGGTGTTTGAAACCTTCGCGGACGAGCAAAACAGGGGAAGCCAACGCAATTTGTTCAAGAACTTCTCCATTTCAGTATCTCAACTACGTCCATCGGTCCACCTCCTCCACTTCTAGAATATCCATTATGGACAATGATGAAGGGTGAAGAAGATTATCTAAGGGATGAACGATTCCTTCCAATGAGAGTCAAATTGAAGAATGCCCCGAGTAGGGAAGATATACGATCAGAGAAGATCTATGCTACTCCTTAGAGATTACGATAGATTACGGTAGTCTTTCGATCGATAAGTGTGCAGTGTCTTGCGTGTACTTTCCCCATTGCGGATTCTCGATCGACCCCCGTGTGCGGTGCGTGTGTCAAATTGCGTGTATGTTCATTGATTGTGCACTATCAGATCCATATTGTATGCTTTATAATAATCCCTCCGGTGCGAGTATCTCCATATTTATTGCTGTTTTCTTAGTTTGATTCTAGCATCTTTCCATCTCATTTAAACGAGGTTTTTTCGCGGGTTCACCTCTCTTTGCATTGTCTTTCTGCCTTTGAATAAAATATCTCTGAAATTACACATTTCTAGACACTCTTGTCGAACTAATATTCAAGATGATCCTCAATTACAAATGCTTCATAAGTGTAGCAAAAGATGCTTCTGCCTGAGTTCTAATGGAATTCATCCATAATCTCAACGATGGCACCGCAGTGTACGTCGATCACTGCTCGACGTTGTAGTCATTCAATGGATTCTGAAGCTTCTCCAATCTTTCAAAGGAAACAAAAGGGAGATAGTACTCAAGAAGGAAGGGTGGGCCATCCTCAGTCCTCTTCTCCATTCAAACCTGAGTATCCATGGTCACTCCTCATTCCTCTCCCTCCCCTTCACTCACAAACCTTTTTACCGCTCTTTTCGCTTTTCGATTTCCTTTTATCAATGTATGCGAACAACCATTTAATTGACGTCATAATGCTGAAATAGTTGTGTTACAGTTTAATCGAAGGTAATTTTTCACTGGTAATTTTCCGCGATGGCAAACGTCTTCAATACTTTCTCGTTCAATAAATGGGCTGATACGAAAAAAGAAGAGGAAATTGACAAGGAAAGCAGAAAAAGGAGGCATGAACAGGTTTTATTTTGTGTTCCGTCTTTAAATATAAATGAAGCTATTCAGATCAAACGTTTGAAAGAGAAGCTACGAAAGGAACGAGAACTCAGGGAGTCTGGAGCTGGCGGTATGTATCTTTTTATCAAATAAACCCATACCTGACAATGAAATTTCCTTTCGAAAGGTTATAACATATATGTTTCACGCGCTGATGAAAATATTGGTGAATCTTAATTCTGTAATTGTTGAGTGGATCACTGTTAGAATATTATTAGAAGAATACATTCTGAGCAGATTGAATATTTAATTTTACAGGAGGTGATGGTGACGTTGACCTCGAAGCTCTCATTGAAGCACTGCAGAGTGGAGAAGCAATCAATGCAGGTTTGACCTATCTCAACCAATATTTCAATCATGAATCGACATACATGGAGTAGACAGTGGACTACATACTACCCCTTCATCCTTAGTTGCCACTGGTTTCTAGTTTGTCGGTGCACACATTTTTGCACATTCCTGATACATCAGCAACTAAAGGAGAAGGAAGCTTGAAAGATCTAGATAATGGCGTGGCCTAAAGTTGTAGATATCCAACTGATTTCCAGATGCGAATCCGTTCGATAATTGGCACAATGGTCGATATGTTCCTGGTACGATGCGAGTGCCTAATCAATATGGGCCCCCTGGAAGAGCTCCTTCGGCACGACCAACTAGCAATATGGCTGATCCGTATGTTTCGTGTGATTGGCTTGACACTCCTTGCTTAAAAAGCTGATGTTTAAAAATCTGATAGGTTTCATTTCCAGTGAATACAGTGACGGAAAGGGCGCGATCGACCTACCCGACGACTATATTCTAGAGGAGATTAGACGATATCGAGTTGACCATCCAGCACCATCACGAGGTAAGTCATTGAATGAATATGAGGCCGTCCGCGTATGGTTCAACAAGACTCCACAGTAGTCGGGAACAGGCGAAAAATCAAAATCTCTGAAAAGTTGGCCCTAGGGGTTATTTTCGACCCTCTACACGCTGGGGCACTCGATTTCGCAATATGTCCCATTTTCGCTCCAGGGGGGTACCCCCTCATTTTACGCTAAAACGCGTTTTTCGATGTTTTTTCTTCGAAAATTGGTCAAAATGGCCCAAAATCTCGCGTGTCCTTTCAGAATTTTGAGCTCTATCGAATGGTGATATTGAACTTGAATGATTATTTTTCGTTTTTGAGAAAAAGTCAACTTTTGATCCCATAGGACGGCAAGGCTGAAAATTTCACAGATGAAAGAGGACGTTCCCCTGATCATGTTGAGCTATTAAACTCGAAAGTTTCCTGTGCAAACCCAAAGTTGACGTCATCTTCGTGAAAACTCAAAAAATAAATTTTTGAGAATACCCCCGTGTTGGTACTCATTTTGCAGAGCACGTTGAACTGATCATTTTTTGTTTTGGACTTTTCGTTGTAAACGTTTCCTTAAGAAGTTACAGCTTTTTGAATATGGTTAATCGGCCACCTCATGAGAATGGCCACTTTGATCGCTTGTAACTTCTTAAGGAAACGTTTACAACGAAAAGTCCGACACAAAAAATGATCAGTTCAACGTGCTCTGCAAAATGAGTACCAACACGTGGGTATTCTCAAAAATTTATTTTTTGAGTTTTCACGAAGATGACGTCAACTTTGGGTTTGCACAGGAAACTTTCGAGTTTAATAGCTCAAAATGATCAGGGGAACGTCCTCTTTCATCTGTGAAATTTTCAGCCTTGCCGTCCTATGAAATCAAAAGTTGACTTTTTCTCAAAAACGAAAAATAATCATTCAACTTCAATATCACCATTCGATAGAGCTCAAAATTCTGATTGGACACGCGAGATTTTGGGCCATTTTGACCAATTTTCGAAGAAAAAACATCGAAATACGCGTTTTAGCGTAAAATGAGGGGGTACCCCCCTGGAGCGAAAATGGGACATATTGCGAAATCGAGTGTCCCAGCGTGTAGAGGGTCAAAAATAACCCCTAGGGCCAACTTTTCAGAGATTTTGATTTTTCGCCTGTTCCCGACTACTG
>LS486805.1:136516-159895 GCA_900490705.1 Pristionchus arcanus | reverse complement strand
ATTAGTCCAGAATGAGATTATGTCTCTCGTCTCTCCCTTGTCTCTCGTCGATTTACATCCAATCAATTTACATCCAATTTATCCCTATATAAGCTTTCGATTTCACTTCTCTGGTTCAGTCCATCGCTCTCCAATCTGAGGAGAGGGAGGGGAGCATTCGCCCCCGCGGACTGGGTCTCCTCTGAGGAGGAGACCGCGCTCTCCTCAGTGGAGCAGAGCAAAATGAGAAGGAGGGAAAAGTGGGACCACCCCAACGGCAGAAGCGCCCCTTTTTCCTACTCTAATTTATCATTCTCAGGTCTCCGATGGCAATATAATCGTCGTATCGCAGCTATTCGTGATCCAGCCCCTCATTCTCTTCCTCCTTCTCGATCTCCCTCTGCCACTCGTGTTCCCTCAGCAAGGAAGACTTCTGCCAGACCAACGAGAGCTTCTTCAGCTGAGAGATTCAACTATAATCGATATGTTACCAATGGACAGAGATATTGATGTGATATCCTATCATTCGCTACTTGTATTTTCTCCAATTCGTTAGCGTCTCATGAAGCGTTTGTTATTGCCGTCTATCAATATATTGAATGCAAAACCTGATAAAATCTCGCTTCTCCTCTCTTTTCTCAAGAATGTTGGGTGTAATTCATTCTTCATCGATGATAAATGTTGCATAATCATCTTTCTTTTTCCTACAAAGAGGCAGAAATGAACCCATTCTCCTTTCCTTTGTTTATGTTTGATGGTCACGCTCAGCATCACTTGACTTCACTTCGTCCCAGAAATTAGTAATTACTATCCTCTACGAAATAGCCACTGTGAATAGTACATTTGAAATCTCACTTAGCGTCGTTTCAGTCTCTCTCTCGTCTGATTTCGTTGTTTGACCTCTCACTCGGGTCAGTTGTGTCCAGTGGTATCAATAGCACGAGAGTAGTTTACATCATTCAGAGGGACAGAGATGTCATCCCCTCCTCTTCTCCTCCTTCTTCTACTTCTTATCTATTCACCGTTCCTCACTTCCACTCCTTCCAATCTAAAAACTCGACTCAATAAGGAAGGATTCTACTTCCTCTCGAAGAATGCTCGCCAAGTCGTCAGTTTTGTATTTTATCACATTTATTGTCAATACTAACTGCAGTTAGATTCTCTGTTAGAAGAACTTCTGAAAATCGAAAATTGCAGATCGATAAAGAGATTCCGGAAATCGAGATTCCCGATATCAAAATTCCCTTCGACGGAGGATGGGTTGGCGTTGCTGACATTGACATCAAGAAATTTCTGTCTCCAGAGTGAGTTCTCTTGCAAATTTTCCGTAATTGTAGGCATTTCTTCAGTTTCGACCTCACCCTTTCTCCCGCGGGTCTCCATTGGGATTCAACTGGAGGAGGTCTAAAAATCGGAGCAGACATTGCGGTGAGGAATTGATCTTTGATCTTTGATCGTTATAATCTAGATCTGTTCAGGTGAAATACGGTATTTTCTACCAGACGGGATGGTTCGTAGCGACGGCCGGAGATCTGCGATTGTCTCTATCAGGTTCTGATATTTAAAAAAATAATAATTTTGTAAGACAGTAAGGGGAATAACCCTTGAAAAAACTAGATGTGTGAACTTGACTCATCTTGGGGATTGCTCAGAAGGAGATGATTCACTCATCAAAGAGGGGATTGAATTGCGTGATGAGTCAAGAGAGAGAAAGGAGCAGGAAACGAATATTTTTGTTCATAGATACATAGTTTACCCTACCCAAATGACAAAATTATTGAAAATATTGCTAAAATGCCAACAAAATAATCGACATTATTTAAAGCGAGTGTATCAACTCTGGACGGACGACCACAATTCGCTATCGCCAAATGTGCCATGAACATTCGTCACTTCGATCTACAGTGAGCCTAACCGTACCAAATTCACTTTCTAATCATTGATTTCTCAGAATCGGCGGAGGTGTCGTAATGTGGTTGATGAATCTATTCCGTGATATTCTCTCTTACGAAGTGCAAATTTTGATCAATGATCAGGTGAGAGACAAAAGATCAAACTATTTCCTCTGACAGGAATAATCCATCCCTTCAGGCGTGTTCGTATGCGCGCGATCTTCTTCTCAATGAAGGCAATACATTCCTCCATTCTCTTCCTATCGACGTTGACATTGGAAAGGGATTCTTCCTCCACTATCACATCGACGACGACCCGCAATTCACTGTGTCAGAATATATATTTTCTAAAAGACATGGCTTGACACAATTGAAAACTACATCTTCGTAGAGACTGTGTAGTCGCAGTGAAACATATCGAAATACACATCCGAAAAAAGAATTGTAAAAGGGCTGAAACAAATTGAAATGCACAATTGCAGTGACCACGCGGATCTCTCAACGACGGTCACAGTGACGTACAGTAATCAGACGTCGTGCACGTATCCGATTGCGCCATTGGATGCAGGTCAGCTATATATAGAAATAATTATTTCTGAGTTGTCGGTCTCATCGGAAATGATCACATCTGGAACTCATTAATAACAAATAACGTTCAAGATGTGCTAATCCAGCGAAAAAGTTTTGAAAACCTAGGTAGCTACGCGTCTTTTTTCAGAAGACGATCCCTCTTCGATGGGTTCCATCTGGATTTCGGATCAAATTCCGAATTGCCTTCTCGAGACGGCATTCAACAACGTGAATCTATCATTGACAGCCACTCATCTCAATCTGCCTGCCATTGAGAGCTATCTCAAGACATCGTGAGGCATATTTATTAGCTTTACCCCCATTCAAAATGGCATGACCTGCGCAAGGCAGTGAAATATTCAGTGTGGCTCTTTGAATAGAAAATTATTTTCAGTTGCTGGTTGTCGTGCATCGGTTTCTTCTTCCCTAAACTAAAGAAAGACTTCCCTAATCAACACGTCTCCCTTACATTCGCCCCTGCCTCCCCTCCTATCGTCTCATTCCTCAATGGTGAGATGAAGCTCAGTACTACCGCACAACTCACCTGTCTAATCTGACTTCGCTCAAGATAATTGGAGGTTGAGAGTGCGGTAGAGCTAGAAAATTAATTACTTGTGCATACAAATACGAAGTGGTTTAGTACTGCAAATTGTATTGAGAAATTCATGATCGATATATTTCTACAGGTTCAACATCCGTGAATGCCTCGATCAATCTCGACTTCCACATTTATCCAATGGAATCGAACCCTGATGTACTACTTCGATTGAGTGAGTGAATATCCTCATTCCTTCTCAAGAGTTCCTCAATTATTCACTGATGCGTGAATGGATGTGATAGGGGCTATCGCTATCATTCATCTATCTCAATCTCAGATCTTCTCTCCATTGGCGAAGTCGAACCGTATCTAGAGGATCGAAAATTGAAGGGAAAGATTGACTCGATATCGATTAATGCGACTGAAGTTTTCTCGAGTATTGGAGATGTATCACAAACGTGAGTGGAAAGGGCAGCGAATACCGAGAACTGTTGAAAAAAAAAAGATTACAGAGAACTGTTGAAAATTCGTGAGTAATGATGAGTTGGGCATTAGTCAGACCCAAATATGTAGTGTGCCACGAACATTATGAGTGACTTTCTCTTTTTTGCAGATTCCTCACTGGATTCGATACGATCTTCAAGACAGTCTCAACTTCTCTTCTCTCAGTCCTTCTCTCAAAGGGAATTCCTCTTCCAATCTTCGATAATCTCTCCATCTCAGGTACTTTTCCTTCGCAATTTCAATAGATCACAGCGAGAAGTCAGAGTGAGAAACTCTCACGATCATCTCAAACATCTTCTCTTTGTCTTTAAGTATCCGATTGCATGTAGTTCGATTTACACGATTACCGATCTGATTTTTTTATAAATAAATAAATTTTATTTATTAATTTCAGACACGTCCGTAATCACTGAACGTCCCGGTCAAGTGTTGCTATCACTCAACTTCACTGATATCCATTGATTGTGCTTCAAACTGTGATAAGACGGATAAAGATTGATGATACGATTAGCCCTTCTTACTGCCAGAGAGAGAGGAAGATCGTAAAGCATATGGAATGAGAAGGGGGGAATTATATCTCAGAATCTCTTCCTTTTCCTTGCTCTCTCGTCTTCTCTAACCTAGGCGACGATTCGACAGATGGTAATCAATTCTATAGGAAGAATGCTAAGATCTGGGGCTGATTCGGGGTCAGATAAGAGCTGCGAAACTCAATCGCAATCAATGAAAACGTGATAGAAATAGCGCCTACTCAAGAGTACCTCCAAGGTTATTGAACTGTGTCTACTGGTTGATAGGGAAAGGGGAAAGGGTGTGGAAGTGAAAGGGAACCTTCTCTTTCTATCCCCTCCCAACTGACTGCAGGGGCAGTTCAATCGGGCATTCTCTCTAGAGAGATAGAAGAGAGGCGGAGAATGGGAGAGTGGAGGGAAGGGAGTGGGAAGGAAGAGAGAGAGGGGGGACTAGTATAGGGAGAGGGAAGGGACGATGAATGGTCGGATGTCCAAGTTGCGACGATCGCTCAGTCGAAGTATGCTGCAGCTGCACGCTATACATGTGAGAGCCGTCTTTTATTCCCCGGATTCAGTTCCGACTTTATTCCCGGCTTTGACAGCTGACGGCTAGCGCTGTTCTGATCAGCCGTTTCATGATTCATTGGTGACTATTCGTGCTGACTAAAATGTTTGTATTAAAGCGATTTTTTTAAAGTGAATTAAATAATTTAGGCATTATCTCGATCTCACAATCACTTGGCGGCAGATGCGTACGAGAGTAGACAGGCAGCTTCCAATGAGGATCTCATCCATAAATTTGCTGTGAGTGATCATCCTTCCCTCTCGTCATCCTTGTTATGTGACAACTCGAATTGGGACGAGGAATGGAAATGCATTGGCGCATTCCCTTTCAATTCCTTTCCCTCAGGGGGTCAAATCCCATCCCCCTCCTCAACTCATGAACTCTTCCCTTCAAGACGATGCGTGTCGTTGTTTGAGTTCTCTTCTCATGATCCGCCGAATTTCCCCAAATAGAGCGATTGCAATAACGAGTGATCTCAACCCCGTTAGAATCTCCCCCCCCCCACCTCCACTCCCCTTCCTTCCCTTCCCTTCCTTCCTTCAAGGTTGAGAGTAGAGGAAAGTGTCAGCTGTAGAGTATCTATCACTTTTTGGCGGGCTTTCGCAGATATCGCCTTTCTCCTTCTTTTCGTCCTTTAGTTCTCCTCTTTCCCTGTCAAGACAACTAGCTATAATGGTTATGGGAGAAAAAAAAGAGGAATGACCTGGTGCTTTATCAGCTTTATCAGTGGTGAGGGAAGGCGGAAGAAAGCAAGAATGACTCAGAAGGTAAAGAATAGAACGAGAAAAAAAGCTCTTTTCAGAGTCCGTCCACATTCAATCAATTCAAAGAGATCGTTCAAGGAAATAGTGAGAATCTACGGGAAATTATAAATATTCTGGATGAAAAGTGAGAACATCGTTTCATGCTCATTTGCTCATTCAGAAAAAATTAAGATCAAAGATCAGTCTTTGTTTGCCTTGAAGGGCCTCTATCAGATCTGTTCTGTGTAAATCCTATTGTGTTTTCGACCTGTCAATCATGGAAAATACTTGAAAGAACATACAATCCCAAAAATCACATATCAGATCTACTCTGGATGCGAACTACAGCAAGTCCCTACATAAACTGGCCGCTCGACTGCACAAGATCACCCAAAAAGCTACTTGGTAAGCACTGATTCAGAGTGGATTAGGGAGATTGAGAGAAGGAGGGAAACAGGATGGAGAGGTCAGAGGGATGAATAGGCGGATTATGTTTCATAGGCAATACATCTTTGCATTGAAATTGATGTAGCTATGGCACTTTTAGGATGAAGAAGAATGAATTGGGGAAGAAGCAACATTAAATAACGACATTTCGCTTTCTAGTCGATACAATTGCGCGAAATGTATTCATTGCCAACTGAACAACTGTATTCTATTTTGTTTTGTTTGGTCCAGTTGCCTTCTCAGTAACAAAAATGGAAAGATGGATTGTATTTCCAGTGAAATCGACAATGGATGGACGAGTGCTGCAGAGCAATTCGATATGCAGGCGACTATTCACAGGTAGACCAGATATACTTTTTGTATTGATCTCCAATGATGCACTGTCTCTTCCACTCTATGAAGTTTGCGGAACAGTTTGCGAACGGCTTATGGATTAGAGGAGAAAGTAGTTCGCACGTTATTATAGAAACTCGTTGTTGTAGAAGAGTGAGAGATGGATTATTAGCACGGATTTGGAGGGAAAGGAAGGAACAATCGGTTGCACTTTTCGGTTCTAGAATTTTTCCTGTCACAAAACAGGGATGATCTTACAAGACAGCTTTAGACAGCTCAAAACACAACAAATAAATCGTTGAAAATTGCAGCAACCTTTCATCTGCCCTCTCAGACGACGTTGTCCAACCATTGAGAGCCATTCAGATGAATGAAGAGAAAACTGTCAGGGCGGT
This sequence comes from Pristionchus arcanus, assembly GCA_900490705.1. Lineage (NCBI taxonomy): Eukaryota > Metazoa > Nematoda > Chromadorea > Rhabditida > Neodiplogasteridae > Pristionchus > Pristionchus arcanus. The sequence goes on along the minus strand of LS486805.1, from coordinate 153,417 downwards.
CAGTTTTTTCATTCCTTTATGTGGATTCCTAGACGAAATACACCAGCATGCATGATGTCAATCACCCTTTGGGAGTTCACTTTCGAACCGTTCAGTTCACTTTTATTTTTGCTATTCAATTCGCATCACTGATTTCCCCCTTTGCAGAGTTCGCTTTTTGTCGAGAAGCAATTGAAGAAAATGAATGAGAAGAAAGCTGATGTCGCCAGGGCGAAGAGGTTAGGAATTTTATCACTTTGCGATTATCAGCAGATTATATGTAGCTGAAAATTATCTATTTTTTTAATAAATTTGCAGATTGGCCTACTCCGCTGCGAAGGATCTTGAAAAATTGGAACAGACGGCAGACACGGACAAAACGAACCAAACCAAGGTGAGTTCACGCTTGAAAACTTCTCCTCGAAGCATCTCACGTTCACGCATTATTTGGTATTCAACAAGGAAAATTCAGAAAGGGGATGTACAAAAGGGTCATAAACTCTATTTTTTGGTTGTTTCATTCTTTTATTCAATCTTCTTCAGTACACTCCGCGTCGAAAGAAGCTACAGGAAGCATCGAGAAAAGCTGAGGACGCTTATATTTTCGAATCAATCGATTTGGAGAAAATGAGGGAGTACGTTCAAAATATTCTCCGTCTATAATAGGCCAATAACGAGCGCTCTTGACTTTTGTCAGATAATAATGAGAAACTTCTTTAGAATGAGCGAGAAAGTCCTTCAACGAGCGGTGGCTGGACTAGAAGGAATCGAGATGGAACGACTAGCCCATTCACAGACTGCATTGGGAAGATTGCAGAGGAAGATCGAACAATTGGGACCTACTCTTACTCAGGTCAGACGATGGTTTCAGTTGAATCAAGGTTCCAACAATATTATTCGAGAAGTTATATTTGTGATCAGAAATTTTTACAGATGTTCACTCGTCAAACGCAAAATCTGGACATAGCCATCAGCAGTTCCCCTTCTTCGTTCCTTCAATCTCTCTCGCCCTCTCAAACTCCTTCCAATAATGTGATGCTCATCGACACTTTCGTGAGTGTTTTACACTTTTCTCTCGTCCAATTTATCATTCTGCAAGATGGGAAGATAATAGAAGATTTATCACAAAACATCTTGACACCCGTAGAAACATTCGGTAAACACCCGTAGTCCAACCCGTAGACACTCACAATCCTATTCTTTTCCTAACTTCCCGTACTCTTGTCTCGATCTTCACTGCGAATCGATCGAGACTCTCATCGACTACCGTATTCCTCGTGAGCTCAGGACATTCCGCTCGAGACTCGACGGGGCACGATGACTTGTAGTGCAATTTGACCGCGGCCCGTTCAGGGAGATGAAGGGTGTGCGTCACATTCTTGTGTAATCGATGAAGAGCAAAGTGGTTGAATACGGTAGCCACCGTGCGGGTACTGTAATCGCATGAGTTATCGATTGATGGGAGATAGTGATGTACCTCGAGAAACTCTTGCCGTAATCTCCTCTCTTTGATGTCTTTTCGGATCGAATTCTATTCGAATAGAAAGGGAGAATATCCGAGTTAGTGAAGGTTTCGTTCCTAGGAAACTTGAAGACATTTCTCATTGAGATCGATGAGATTACGCGACCTTTCGCGCTTGATTCAGCCTGGAATTAGATTATTCCTGGAAGGAAGTAAATTATCGATTACCTCGTTGAGTAGGCCGATCCAGTCGTCGTGCTCCAGAGGAACGACGATCTCGTCGATATCAACGATGAGGACGTAGTCGTGAGAATTGAGATGACTGAAGATATCGAAGATCAATGCACATCCGGGGAAACATTGTCTACCGATAGAGACAATCGTTGTAGGGAATCAATTCATGTCTTCTCTTCTGCTGACGATTCCTTTTCATGTAGACTGATCGAGAGATTGGAACGTGAGGTGAATCCTCTCCAGGAAGATCGATCCAGATCTAAGAAGGATATGGTTAAAAATAAGAATACCGTAACCAGCTCTACCAGCTCTATCCGTCCCTGTCCCTCGTACCATCGCAGTACTCGCTCAGTAGACGGGGATACAGTATATACGTAGATGGTTACGGTATCCGCTCCGAAGAGATATTGCCACTCAAGCCATTCGATTAACGAAGCGGAAAGATCTTCCTAGAGAGGGAGTATTTAATTTCTGATTAACGCTACAATCTTTGTACCTCAAAGTCGAGTCCCTTCACGCAAACAGCAACCTTGGATTTCTCTTTCCGCGGAGGTGCAGGAACAGCGACTGAGATAGCGAACTGGAATGGATAGAAAAAACGAATGGACGAGAGCTGTAGGCTAAGCATCACCTCATGCGATGCACACATTTCTTCAGTGATCTGGACAGATAGTATCTCTCCTTCCATCCATTGTGGAATCGGACAAGAAATGAGTAGTGGAACGAAGAAATCACCTCGTGGATCCCATCCACGCTGCCAGATCTATGGAAGATTTTTTTCGCGAAACTGCAAAAATCGAGTCACCTCTCGAACCGTAGCTTCCACTATCGTACTCCTATCCTTGCTGTGCAGATTACAGTAGACAGTTGAATTGGGCATACGGAAGCGCATTGCCAATATCTAGAAATTTTGACGACTGATTATCGCATTCATTAGGAAAAGAGCACGAATATTTTACATGGGCCGCGTTGTTCTTCGGATAGAGCGAATTTGAGCGAGTATCGAGATACGCAGAGAATAAATGGAATTCTTCATTGCTCGCCCATGAATGATTCGATGAAGGGATGATGATCCTCTTCGGTTTCTCGATTGAACATCTCCAGTAGTGTTCTCTCACTGCAGATTCCTCTTCGAAGACTGGACGGATGAAAGCACGACCTGATAATTTATTTATTTATTTTGATTTTCGAGATCCCTCGAAACGATGAATCTCGTCAAACAACAATCACAAAGCATTTCTTGTTGGAGAAGATCATGAGTTTTGGCTTACCATTCTGCGAGTCATGCAGATAATCCATTGCCTCAAGGGCCTCATTGAGATCTCTGAGAACATCCGGACCATTGATCGGAGAAGGACCTGAAAGATCAAAGATCACATTTGAACGAACAAAGAAATCTGCGAAAGCGTACCTCGTTTATCCAAGTGATAATCAACAATGATTATTCCTCCAATCAATAGAATAGAAGTAAGTAGAAGAAGTCTTCTTGAGTTCCAGAGAGATCTTCCCCTCATTGGGGATTCCCTCTCCTATTCAATGTCCCCTCTCCTTCTCCTGTGGAATGAGTTCAATCGGAGGACAGCGATCCCAGTGGGGAGAGGGAGAGGGGGGAGGGAGAGGGTCAAGGGGCCGATCTCACAAAAAGAGACGACCAAGAGAGTAATCGCGGCCTTGGATTGACGGTTCAATCGAGAGAGAGAAAAGAGGGTGGCGGCAAGGGAAATCGAGTGGAAAATAGACGATTAGTGAATTAACGCATTGTTTTAGCATCCTGAATTTGAATAAACGCTCCGTTTCAGGCCGAAAATTTCGCTGAAGTAATCAAAGGCGAAAGAAGGAGAGAGTCGCTGGGAAGATTACAGGTATTTCCACTTTTAATATTTTTAAATGATTTGGATTAACAAAAAATCGTAGGGTCTTCTTGATGCGGAACTGCAACGAATGTATGCATTAGCGAGGGCAGAAGATGTGAGGAGTCAACAAATTGTGAGTGAATAGCAATCAAAGATCAAATTAATTTAATAAATAATGCGTGAAAATTCATCAAATAATTGGAAAAGAAATGTTCAGAGCCTGGTTGAATACGTGGAATATCTTTACTTCAAAGTGGGTGAATCTCTGTCTTCATTGGAAGGGAGATCTTCTACAGGATCTCATCGATTGACACGATTTAGCCATCGAGTCAAAGACAAACAAGTAAGTACAAGGGAGAAGAATGAGTAAGCTGTTCGTTAGCAAATAAGAAGTGACCCCTCCCGAACACGGTCTGTGTGAGGGCAGAGTCAATTTATTTCTCAGCCTAGTTGAAACAATTGGCATCGATTTTTGTTGAGTGATTCGTGTAATTTAATTTAAGCAGTTTAAACAAAATATTTTCCTCATCAGGGCCTCCCTCAGACGATCCTTGCCCTTCCCCTCACAGAGGGAGCTGACACAATAACCCTGCCCGGTCTCTCCTCCCCTTCTCTCCCTGCATCATCTCCACAACCAACGGAAGAAGGAGATGAAGAGGAGATCTATGAGGAGTATGAAAAGGTTAGGCTATTGTCATTATGCGCACGAGGACTTGTTTTCAAAATTGTAATCACAGATATAATTGAATTGATTCAGATCTCGGACGAAGGTTTCTACAATTCGACCTCCCGTCAATCAACAGTAATCGATGATCCATCAACTTCATCTGAAGAAGAAAAGAAAGTCTGCAGAGTTATCTATGATTTCACACCACAGAATGAGGAGGAGATCGAAGTAAGACTATATTCAGTATTTGACTAAAGATCAAAGATCAAATTCAGATTCGAGCAGGAGAATCAGTGCTAATCGAGTCTCGTCTTGGCCCTGATTGGTGTTTCGGAAGGGTAATTTCCCCCGTAGGAAGACCTCTTCCTCCTCGGACGATCGGACGATTTCCAACCACATATGTATGCATACAAGAAGCAAGCATATTTCTGTAGATACCGTACCTTGTTAGATGCAGTACCCCTCCTCACCCAGTGCCCTTCCTCTCCTCGACTTGCCATGTGCTGATCTACCCTCAAAATATGCGTTTCCTTACTCAGAAACGGTTCCATTTCATGAATTTCAGATAGTCTTTCGTTTAGTTGCATCAACTAATCATTGTCCCATGATAACGTGTAAGGATAAAGTCCAACATTATGAAAAAAACATAATTATCGAGTATCACGTAATATGCACTATTCTTACATCGAAGAATCATTTATCTATTGTGGCAAAATAACTATACGAATCATGAATACAACTGAGATTGGTCTGTGATCGGAGGTGAAACCCGATGGTAATACATCGAAAAGACTGCATGGTACAGGGGATGAATGATAGGACAAGATATTGTGAAATGAGAAACGAATGTGGTCGAAATTACAATCGAGTGACAAGAAGCTCAGATCGATTATCTAGTAGGTGTAAATCAATAAGTTAGACAACAACTAAACAACGTATGGTAATACGAAGTGAAAACAGTATCAACATAGGGTAACAATGAAAGATAAGATCAATAGTAGATCTCAGGGGTAGCCAAATCGGAGTATTATGACTTTCGAAGTATGACCATCTGAAGAGCGGAGTTTGGATGAATGTACGTACTCTGTAAATGACGTGATCAACATTCGGATTATGTGTACATGACTTCCTCAATAAAATATATATTTATGACTATTTACTCACCATTTTTCTTCTTCATCCTTCTTTTCCTCAGTCTTCACTTCCTCTTCTTTCTTATCTTCCTCCATCTCTTCTTCTTTCACTCCCTCTTCTTCTCTCTTTTCTTCTTTTCTTTCTTCTTCATCTCTTTCATCGTCCCTCTCAACTGCTGCCTCCACTACAATCTTCACCTCATCTCTTCTTTCTTCATTGATCAGCATAACTTCTTCTTCTGCTTTATTCTCTTCACTTCTTCTTCTATCTTCTTCACTTTTTCTTCTATCCTCTTCATCTCTTCTATCCGATACAACAGCTGCAGCAGCTGAACTTCGACGAAGGTAATCGTATTCCTTCGATGCACGAAGAGACGTCTTACGAGTTGATACTGCAATGGAATACGGTAATGGAATGCAATGGAATACGGTAATACTGTAACAGTAGATTACGGTATAGATCCCTTACCCGATACTCTTCTCTTATAGGGAGCGAGTAGTTCAGCCACTCTCTTCATTGCATCATCCTTCTCTTGTCCTTTTACTACCACGATGTTGCCCCATAATTCGTTCTAAAAAATAACTCATGAATACGATTGAGTGATGTAGAACTACGGTAGCTATTCAATCAATACCTTCATTCCATTGTGGAACGCCTGAATCTTCGCTTCGAGATCGTGCAATCTCTTGATGGTTCCGTCACGATCCTCCACCTCAACAGAAGATACGGTAATATCGATTGATCAAAGTACAATTGCAATGTATGTACATATAAATATCGTTATCTCACATTAGGATTCCTTCCCATTTCATCCAATTCCTCTTGTACTTCTCTCAATAATTCATTCAGATCAGCTACACTTTGACGACGATTACGAGGATTTGATGGACCAGGAAGAAGCTCTGCACGTTCTACAATGAATAGTAGGATTAGGGGAAACGGGAAAATTCAATGATGTCACTTTTGCCTCGTATCGATTGTCAACCTTATATTCTCCTTCTCGTACCTGTACTGGGTGAGTTTTGTGGTGCTTCGGGAGGGGCGGAATGGGAATCCTCAGAGGGAAGACGATCGGGTAGGACGCATGTCTGAGCAAGAGTACGAAGACGAAATGCAAGATGCTTCTGGAGCTCTTCCTGTTCCATCTGAACGAATACATTTGGTAACGGTATTCATAGAGTACGGGACCTTCATGTTCTTAAATATGTCAGTATGACGATCGAATAATCCCTTATCGATGGTTGATACGAGATGAATCTTGTCTTTGTGTTGAACAAAGACGAAGGATGCACGAGAGGGAAGAAAGAGAGGAGGAACGGGAATAAACCGTTTCAGAATATTATCGTCCAACTGAAAGCGAGGAATGATTCGGAGTTGAAGAGATTGTGATAGAATATATAGTTGGTATATCACGCAGCTCTGACAAATTTACTTTGGAGCCTTATGATAATTTAGAAGAAGGGCATTGTTTACGTTTCACTCACCATAACATCTCCATTAATCTTGAGGAATAAGATATTGATCATCGTGTGTTTGAAGAAGATATTCGCCTTATTTTCAGCAGCATCGCGAGTAAGAAGAAAACGGACTGGAATGAGTCACTTTACGCAATTTCAACCATTTCATTTCTCTTTGTATTTGTCCAAGAGAATTCAGGGCTAGAAGTGCACAAATTCCACCTTCCTCATTGCGATTTGCAATATACCTCACTTGTGAATAAAGCAAACATGGATTTCTGGTACTTGCATGCCCTCATAAAGCAGAGAGTGCGCTTGTGTTTGGATGCTCATTGGATCCAAGCATCAGACCGTGCCCCCATATTTCCACTGACCGATGGAGTTGAAAGTATTCAGTGCCTCGGGAATGCATCTCTTGTTGTGTTCTGCGAATTGCGACTGAAGAGACCACAGACGAGGAATCATACCTGCAACAAATATTCGATTATTTTGTTTAAAATGCGCATCATATCGTAGCATTTTCAATGTATAGATACAGAATTGGCGTGAAATTGGTCTTTCTTCCAGAATGATTTCGATTAAAATTTCAAACACTTAGCATTCGCGTATTTATGAAAAAATCTGGGAAGACCATAGTATCACCATATCCCCCCTCACTGACCCTCTACTCCAATGGGCAATTCGATGGGCAGGAGTAGATGATTGCACGGATAGTCGACGTTACACTGTGACAGCTTATGATTGCACACAGCGAATGCAGCATATACGTCGGGTGGATGCTTCACGCACGGATCACTCTCGCGGAAGTAGCGACTGAAAAGGAATATGATTGTAGAGGAAGTAAGAAATAGATGGCGTGGGTAACTTTATAAACAATTACATTTCCGGTAATTTCTCTATAGAGGAACCGCAGAAATATGTCCTGTGCTACTTGGAGGCACCGCACATCGTTACCTTTTTCGTTTAAAAGGTCCCTTCACCTCCAACATACTATCGGAAACATTACTCCCACATGTCTACAACCATCAATCGTAACTCACCGTAGTGCTCCAGCCAGGAAACTCGTCAGCAATTCGGCCATTGTCGCTCTTAGGAGTCTCTCCGCCTTCTGTAGTTCGTCCACTTCACAGATCTCAGTCTGGAAGAGGGATACTGTAGATTACGGTGGATCAGAGGGGACAAGATAATCTACGGTAACTCACGATGCTAAAGGAGATATCCGTTTCAGTCGTTGGCTTTAATTGGACGGGTGAATCAACTGTCAGTTTGGAGGATTCCGATTCATCGTAACCTCCATTCAGAGAGGGACGACGAAATCTGTATAGAGATAAATGGGTCGATGGATACGGTAGAGAAAAGAGTATCGTTAAATGACTTACGATGCGGCTTGACCTCTCTCTGCCACGAGGACTCTCCACACTTTCTGAGGCTTGCAGCGGATCAGACAACACAGATTGAACGCGCCGATACAGAATGTCTGAAAGTGAAGAATTAGTAGGGACGTAGTGTAGAGTACTGTAAATTCAACCCCAGTGATGATTACGGTAGGTATAGCTAGGGTGCAGTCACGTCGTCTAGGGACCCGCCAATATCGATTCGTGCAACTCCCCCTTTAATCAATGGATAATTTTCTCACTTCAATGTGTCTGAGGATGGCATCGGCCCCTATTCTCATCTTGTAGAATCGAACATCCGGATCGAGAGCACATTCGTAGTATACACGAGGTTCCATCTGATTAATACTTGTTACAGTATTCACCTAGCACTATTATCGTACCTCAATCGTGACATTTCTCTGTGAGAGTGCGGTGACGATTCGTGTCATGCAGAGTGGATATGAATCGGGATGAGTCTCGATGACCATCATCGTGCGTCCATGGACGCCATTCTCGAATCCACTCACTATTCCAACCTTGAAGAATTATCGTTATCTATTTTTATTGTGCTCAACGTTATAAATAACTTGGACGAGGTAATTGTCTTTTCGATACAATTTCTTTGTATTAACATCTTCCGTAATGAAGAGTACCTGAGCAACGTATGAAGTGCGACCGAGTTCCTTCTGCACGTATGCAATCAAATCATCGTTCGTTTTGAGAGGAGATGTCCTGAAAAGAAAGAAAAGAAAAATAGAGAAGAGAGATAAGGACAAGACTAATTAGAGAAGAGGATAGGAAAGGAAAGGAGCTCTCCAGAAAAGGAAGCGAGAGTTGACATCACTTATGGAGATGTATCGGACACTCTAATTATCTACGACTATTTTGATCGTAGATATGACCCATGTTGGACTGTTCACCATGACACTATATGTGGGGGATGTCAACGACAAGTGATAAAAGGAAGGATCATCAGATGAACACGAATAAATTGAGATAACGTACTCGTGATCCCATGCGTGCACTTTGAAATTCTCGAGAGGAGTAGGTATGAAACAGCACTTCTTCTCAAGGGGAGGCAGATCGTTATTCAACTGTAATTATCGATTGGTAATCGGAGACGATAGGGAGTATGAATTACTGACGATAGTCTGAGTGGTAGTGATGGAAGCTTGTCGACTTAGCCAGAGGAAGGCACGATTGAAGGGAGGACGAGGCCACAGAAGATCACACGATCTGATATCGTACCATTGATTATTGTAGCATTGGTTACGGTGAGATTAAATACGATTGATACGACTATTGATCGATGATCCCTTGTAAACAACGTGTGCATGTACATGTGCAGTGTATTGATATGGCACATGGAGTGAGGTGAAAACATGATTTGCACAATTGAAGAATAGGTCTCTTCATATCGTGTGCTCTCTAATCAGTCTGACCGGTGAGAGAGTGTGGTGAGTGAAGAAAAGAATTCTTCACTCTGACATTCTTTTGCAGAGTATTGAAGAATGGAAAAGAGAAGGTATAAATGAGAACCTAGGAAGGAAGAGTTTATCGTGGATGTATTTGAGAAGTCGCCAGAAGAGAAGAAATGGAGAAATGACAAGGAGAATTGAGAGGAGACCCAACGTGTAGAAGAACCCGAGCACAAATCTGAAAATATATATTATTTAACCTTTTTAAAATTAGATTCTTCTAATATGCCTGAAACAAATAATACATTCTATCATCCGTTCCACAATGCCCACAGGGGAAGTTCGGCCGAGTGAATCTCTTCCCTAGGCCTCTCTCCTTCTTTCTCTTCTCTGACCCCCAATCAATAAGTAGATCATAATGCCCTCTTCTCCGTAGCAACGAGTACACTTACTTAGCGGGTAGAAGAAGTACAGGAAGAGGGGAAGGAGGTTGAGATACGGAGGGTGGTGTATCCCATTCATCCGTCATAGATGGATTGGATGGGGGCATTCTGCCCTATTCTCTCCCGTCCATTACCGCATCTTAGATAGACGAAGATTACGAATCAATGAGGGAGACGACTCCCGCCAATGTCGAATAAAAGGAACGAGAACGCGCGACGAGAAGGAAAAAGGAAGAAGAAGAAGAAGGGAACAGAACGAGAGAACAAGGATAGAATGACAAAAACAAGGAGAGAAGAAGAGGGGTGCAAATGTCGAATGCAATGCGAACGATGCGTTGAGAGGATAGAAGAGGAATGAGACAAGAAGAGAGAGAAGAAGAAGGAGAAGAAGAAGAGAGAGAGAAGAGGACGACGAAGGAAACCACTCAATTATACCCTTCACTCGATGCAGCTTACATGGAGGGGATGAGAGAGCGAGGGAAAAATAAATTGCCGAATCACTCTGACCCGCAATCCGCTCCAACTCTAATTTTAATGAAACGACTACGGTAGCTTTGAGATTTCAAAATATTTTATTTTATTTGCATTATTTTAATATTTCTATTGTTAGCTCAAGCTCGTTTTATGTTCACACTTCATGTGAATCCTTCTCTCAATCATATCCCTTTTCAGACTCGGTTCAAAATCCAATTACGCTATTTCTATTCGCTCTATTCCTTTTTATCCCTTGAAAATTTCGACTTTGAATCTGAATTTTTCTGTTTGTCGCCTATTTCGTGGCTAGAAATTCATCATCTTTGTTGAATGGCCCAATATCTCATCCGATTGCTCGAAGAGAGACATGTGGCACTGCTTCCTGCCTTTGATTGGAGCCGAGTCTCCCTTCTTTCTCTCTCTCGTCGCCTTTCAATCCGTTTTCTCTGGGTGGTACATTGAGGGTTTTAGGGTCTTCCCCTTCCTATCTACTTGTCGGACACATCTGGACCTGGTTCTCTAGGTGCCATGAAAGTGTTTTGTGTAAGAGAGACGAGTGCTTGCCCTCAGACGCCATAAACTCTCTTGAGTGAAGGAGTTAGAGACACACGAGTCTTGATCCTCTGAGATGACAAAGTGTCCTTGGTCATGTAACCATCGGCACTCTTCTTTAGTGTCAATCGATGGCCCTCCCATCTCTCAACCCGCTACATTCAAATGACCCTCTCTCCCTCCTCTTCCCTTCTCCCTTCATCCAACCATCTGGTGTTGCCCCTCACTCTCAAGTGCTCTCACTTCTTCGTGTAATCTCTCTATAATCTCTGATTCGATTAACTCCTTCCAGATATACTACCAGGAGGGTCGAGTCATTCACTCCTCTCTCATGGCCTTTCGTGACCTCTACGAGTCTTGTTTCCGTGATCTTCCCGTTGTTCTCATCACTAAAGAGGTCAGATCCATTTCCTAATTTACAATGAAATTTCGCCAGTACACCCTATCTAGTATGCTTATTTTCCTCTATCAACCCATTCCTTAGTCTTACGAAATTTGTCTGCCTCCTATTTCGTCCCTGCCTCCACATCCCATTATTGGTAGTGTCTCAACGACAAATTGCCGTCATTTGCATAGCCTCGCTCTAGGAAGAGGGGGAAAGGGCATGCATTCCAAGTGGCAGTGAGATAAACGAGATAACTAAGATAAATGAGAGGGGTAAATGGACTGCGAATTTTGTCTATTTTAACTTATGAACTCTATTTTCAACTCAACACGTTGTGTATTTTTGAAAAAAATATTATTCATTGCATTTGCATTACAGAAAGTAACGGAGATCAAAGAGTCCGTAACGACTCTCGATAACGTCTTCTCCTCTTCCCAATATGTCGTCTTCTTCTTTGGTAATGGATCGAGATCTATCGAATTGGGAAGGACACTCGAAGAATTAGTTAAGAAGAGGAACGAACCCGTTAATGGAAAGGCTAAAGAGTCAGTTTTTTTTTGTGCCCTAGGCTTAGTACCCATGAGTTCTATCTAAATTCCATCAAAATTTGCTCGATTTTAAAATAACCGCTGATACACTATTTTGTATGTGAACTATCGTGATATCTATTTGATTATAAGTCAAATCTTCATTTGTAGTTCTCCCGCCCGTCTCCGTCGTTTCTTCGGTTTGAAGAAGAAGAAATCATCTCGTGATCGATCGAGTCCCGAAGGGAATACCGTAGTCTCTGTGATTCAAGTGGGAGGAGAGATAGAGGAAGAAATGATTGAGGGATGGTTCTCGCTTATTCCATCTGAAGATGCTCGTATAAGAAGTCGATTGTTGAGGTGAGAAATATTGCCGTAATAGTATTCTATAGTTTGGCCCATGTTACGCTAACATTTTTTTCCAAATAATGTTTACGATACGTAGCTTTTTTTGATTTTATGGACTTGAAATGGTCACTGGAACGTTGTTTATTATATTTAGGATTATTTATTAAGGAGTCTATCAGTGGAGACGAATCCATCGATCGTCGTGGTCGATTCAGTGAGTAGAGGAGTGATCACCACTGATGGAAGAAGACTTCTTGCTGAAGATCCAAAGGGAAACGATTTCCCATGGTAAGAGAAGAAGAAGGGGGATTGATAGACGAGAAACAGAAGGGAACACTTAGAGGACCGATTCAAGATGGGAAAGGTCTGCTGGATGGAAAAATAGACACAGGCAAGATGGTTGAGTGGAGTGAGAATAATTGGATGACGCTGAAACCTAGTTAGTGAACGAGAGAGTAGATCAAAGGGCCAAATTGAATGGGACAGACTCTTTGTGCGCCCATTTACAAATGAGACACTAAAGATGTATATCGGATTAGGAAAAGAGGCATGAAAGCAATTCGAATTTACACCAAGGTCAGAAGTATGACTACTACAGTAGTACGATTTAGTTCGAGAAAAAGTGCGATGTCTCAATAATCGATAGTTGTATTTCAGGCCAACTCCCGACGTGACTACCGTACTCCTCAATGAGGATTGTCTCGTTCGATGGGAGGGAAATGGAGTGAAGAAAGCGAATGGAGAAAGGGCAAAAGTGCGAGCACTACTCTTCGGAGCTGTATGGGTATGTTTTTTTTTCGAGAACGGTCGTACACATCCTGTTGAGTTGATGAAAAATATGGAGATTACACGTGACTTATGAAATGGAAATGCCACTTTCAAATCATTTTATCGTTTTGTGCACATCAGTTATTATTTGACAAAATACGAGTTTACAATTTGAATTCGTTACCATTTCAGTGTCCTCCATGTCGTGAATGGTTGAAACAACTCGTTCCCATTTATTCGTCCCTTCGTTCTTCTTCTCTCTCATTCGAAATCATTTTCTGTTCGTCCGATAGAACCGAAGAGGCATTCAACTCATTCATTGCACAGGTTTATTTTACTCTTTGATTATAGAAGTAGAAGCAGGTGGAACCGTGCAAATTAGTGATGGATAAATTCGAAATCTTCAACGTCAATCTAAGCATGTACCCTTACCAGATGCCATGGGTGTCTCTCCCGTACGATCCATCCAAATCAATCGCCCTCACAAGAATATTCAATGTACACGGTTAGTTTTTCTCGGGTTTATGCCACTTTACTCAATATTCTACCACTTTTTACATACCGCCCATTGTTGCTCTCTTCAGGAATACCCTCTCTCATCCTCATCGATGAGTCCAATCGAATCATTTCTCGACACGGTCGATCTGTGCTGCTAGAGGATCCCAAGGGTAAGAAAATATGGATATTTATAATTGTCCGCATGGTGTTATCAGAAGAAAAATATTATTACTGATGACGCCCAGTCTGGCATAGAACAGGTTTAAAAATTTTCTTACTTGTAAGTTAATTTACTCGTATATTTGCAGGCGCATACTTCCCGTGGGGAGCTCGTCCTCTACAGGAGTTGAATGAGCACTCGGTATCGAGATTGAGAGAAGAACCATCTCTTATTCTATTCACTGAGGTTTGTTGGGGTTTGATTGATGGATACTAACCAAGTATTGATTTCGATGAGCAGTTTTTGAGTTCGTGTGTTCACGAAACATGTATTAACACTGTAGATTTTTTTTGGGCTTCACTCGAATTATTATTTAAATTTTTAATTGCAGGGTTCACCAGACGACGTTCGTTTCTCTCTTTCTATCCTCGACGAAGTTGGCCCCTCCCTTCATGCTGAGATAGTGGAGAGAGATGAAAGAAGAGCGGGAAGGAGGGAGAGTGAACAGAGGAGAGCAAGTGCTGATGAGAATAAGTTAGTCTATTTATTTATTTATTTTGAGTAGATAACATCGTTTTTGGTAATTGTACAAGCGTATCGATTTTTCATAGGTGCAATTTCACTAATAACGCAATCGATGTTTAGCTCAACGGATTCATCTCTTGACGCCGTGGTTCCCTCTTACGCCGATCCCCTCCAAGTATTCTTCACCGGAGAAGATCCCATTTGTGATCATGTATGTTATATTATTATTGCATAATATCCTGGCTGCTTTGAGTTGTTTTTAATTCTAATTTTTTTGGCAAGGTCAAATACTCCTAAAAAATTAAATACTCCTTCTGTTCAGATTCTTGAGCGTATACTGTGTATGGGTGAGGCGGAGCTTCCTCTTCTCGTCATTGTCGATTCTGTCTCGGGAGTATTCGCTGTGTGCGAGGAGGAGGATGTCAGCAGGTCAGTCTCAAAAGAGAAATTATGTTTTAAACTTGAAACAAATAAACTAAACTGGATAACTAAAGTCAATTTTTTTTTAAGGTTTCACGATTTGAAGTTCTAATTAGGTAGATGAAATTTATAGGATGAGAAACACATTCTCATTACAATCTTCTAATCCTACAATCTTTCTTATTCCAGAGAAGTAATCGATGCCTTCGTTTCATCGTACAAAGGAGGAAAACTGAAGTGGAGAGCACTCCCTTCCTCTGAATCCGTGAGTACCGTAATCATATGATATTGATTGGATGCTACCGTATTCTTCCATTTTTCGATGCAACGATTTTAAAAAGTTTCAAAATACGGTATTCGTACATTTGACATTTAAACAACTTTATTAGCTTGTTATTGTTGGGATCTCAGATATTGGTGAATATTGATCGTAGTATAATTGTCAGACTCGAACGGTGGGTGGTATTCCAACAGCAGCTATTCGAGAGGCAACTCGACAATCAGCTTTAATCAAGATGTCCCCTTCTCAAGGGTCTATCGGAGATGAGAATAAACAGCTCACCGCATAATATTGATTCCCCTCCCAATTATTGATTGATTGTTAATTACAATACTCCCCTTCACCCCATTCCGGTAATCAAACTAATTCGGTAGATACTCTCAATATGGTCGCTATCTTCATTGTATCGCTCATTCATCGATTGCCCAATTTCGCTCATTTTGTGTATATATTATGTACGGTTCACTCCACCGTTGGCATTGATTATCCCTTATTGAGATACATTATACTGTGTAATTCACTTCATTTTTTAGCTCACTTACAGCTTCTAACTTCGACTCGCTTTATCAAAAAAATTGTATCTTTCTAAAGTACGCTTCGTATGGACAGATTTATGTTTGATCCGTTTCTGCAGGAATTTCGAATTCATAGTTAGTTTTCAGATCTTGCCCATCGTTTTCACATTTCGAAGAAACGATAAACTTATTAATTCGAACGATGGATTCAAATTTTGCTATGTGTTGTGTTGATGAGTAGATGAGAACTCGAGTGGTACCTAAGACAGCCTCTAATTTGTGTGGTAAAAGGAGGAGAATCCGTATTTCCGAATTTCGCATGTTGTATTCGCGGTGAAGTGATTGTTGATTGCAGGATGGTGAAAGGGAAGCGAGTGATCGGAAGTGATGATGAAATGGAGGAAACTCCCGCATTTCAAGTGAGTTTAACGGGCAATTATTGAAGGGCATGTGCGAAATGCTCTTTAAGAATGCGTTTTGTTCTTCTTCTTATCACGGATTTCCTGTAAGAGTGTAGCAATGCCATCCACTAGGAAAAACTTTGGGTCTCCGATTTCGATGAAAGTTGGTTAGTGGGTACCCCTGGGGGTCTAAAGAAGACCCGTCTACTTGGTTTGGTCAATTATCGATTTTATCGATTTTTTGGCGCCAAATCTTTAAATGACCATAACTTGCTTCATTTTCATCGCACAGCGAGCGGATTTTGCGCGATGAATTAGTCTTGGAATTCTCCACAAATAGTCCAATTAGGGACATATGAAAAAATTTGATCTTCCACCTGAAAAATCGATAAAACGCTTTTTTTGAGCACAAAAGTGACTATTTCTCGAAAATTAGCCGAAAAGGCAAAAGATTTTATTTCACTAATTTCTTCTCTAGACCCATCCTAGAGACCCCAGGTATTTCATTTTTCATGTGTCTGTCCTTTCAATAGAGTTTACTACGTGAGCTCGGACATAGCCATTTTTTTAGGAAAACACGTTTCCCATCATATCTCGCTTCAAAGTCGTCCAATCAAAAAAGTGTACTAGGAACAAAATGTAGCTTTTATCAAGACGAAAAAGAAAGGTCTTGTGCAAAAAGTTCGTAGGAGTGACCGTTTTCTGCCTATACTAGAAAAACAACTTTGCAGTTGAATATTCGCCGCAATGATGGCTGAAATAGAATTTGAGGCCCAGTCTCGCACTGCTTAACTAAATATTTATTATTTATCCCTTTTTTAGCTTATTTTTTCACATATTTTGAAGAAGGAGATTTAAAGACGGGGAGAGTGTGTTGCAGACACACAAAAAGCGCTCACTACGAGCGAGAAATTCCCCCCTTTCATTCCTCTATTGAGAAGGAGTTCGACGGGGACCATCAAAATATATGAAAAATAAGCTAAAAATAGGGATAATTAATAAATATTTAGTTAAGCAGTGCGAGA
>LS486805.1:91362-136038 GCA_900490705.1 Pristionchus arcanus | reverse complement strand
CCAAAAAATCGATAAAATCGATAATTGACCAAACCAAGTAGACGGGTCTTCTTTAGACCCCCAGGGGTACCCACTAACCAACTTTCATCGAAATCGGAGACCCAACGTTTTTCCTAGTGGAAATGAGAGCTCTTTTTGCTACACTTTTACAGGAAATCCGTGTTATAAATAAATCAGCGTGTTTCTGATGCCATAAATAAGGAGCAAGCGGTGAATGTACATCGTAGGAAAAGGAAACTCTAAGGGTGAACTGTATTGCTTTGTTGTCCTAGAGTATAGTTTGTTGAAATTGGGAAGCTCTGAATTTGAAATAGATATACGGATTGTGTGTAAACGTCGTTTTTGAACATTCTTATCGATTAAAGCGATTGAATTTTCGCGCCTTTTTTCTTGCATTGTTTGTTTAGCGCTTAACTGGCTGTGGCTTCGCATCATGAGGCCAGAAGGGGTGAGTAAGGAAGGGAGGGAGAGAGATAAGAAGGGGATGTGACCGATCAGAGACACGAACGAGTCACTCTGAAACAGAGAAGAGGAGAATGATGATGACGAAAGAAAGAAACTCAATGGAGGTAGGGGGCGAGTGACGTGATGTCCAACTATGGAATATGACCAGATTATAAATTGGACAACACAGAACGTTGAAGTTACGCCATCTTTTAGATCAGCTAACATTGATTCCTCTATCCCGTCTCCAATCGGTTCCACTATTGGTTGCAGAGAGATTGAAAATTCGTCGATTTCATTGTAGTCATCACTGATTCGTAAATGATGTTCCTTATCTTCTTTCGAAACCGAGACCGCGAGCGTATCTAGAGGGGTAGGCCTTCCCCTGTTTGTCATTGTCTCGAGAAATGAATGTGTTTATGATTCAGGAGGTTCAAGATTCCAATTAGAAGTGAAAAGGGATGGAAGAGTATGGATTGGCTGGAGAGCGAGTAGCCGAAGGGAAAAAAGTGGAAACATTTGTAACAGGTTGTGATATTTAATCATGGAATGCTTGCGATCGAACTTTTTTGGTCTTTGAACAAGTATTTATTATGGAATTCTCAAGACATGAAATGGACCGTCGGGAAGATTATCGGGGTGAATTGACTATTATGCGGGAAGAAGAGGGGGATGGAGTCTCACTTTCCCGTCGCCTGCTCCCAAGTGAAGCGATCGAGGGGAAGAAATCGGTCAAGGCGGGCCTCGTCGTAGGAGGAGAGCGGTCCACCAATTTCCGGGGAAAGACTGTAGATCCATGTTGGGGCCGGCTGAGCAGCTTGAGCTGCAATAACGATTGGTTACGCGGTGAAAGTGGCGTAACGAAATGAGAGACTGATAGCGCGATAAAAACTACTTACTTTGAATTGGGATCGGTGTAGATGAAATTGGAGGGTCGGGTACGGTGAGGGGAGAAACAACAGGCGTGACGTCATCGATGAGTAGCTGTTCTGGAAGAGAATGGTTATTTTCTTGGTAGTAAGTAATCTCTCGTAGATCAATTTAATTTCATTGATGAGATACTCACTCTCACTGGGTTGAGAAGAAGCAGAAGGTTGAGAGCGGAAACGAGAGAGAAAAGGTCCCATTTTGCGTAGAGTGAGAAGTGTCCCTATCGACGAGCTCTTATAAGCTCTTATCACTCCTTATGCTCGTGCAAGTAAAAGAGTGATTCTTCACGATTTTGAGTACATCAAAAGCACAGGAGATGAACATACTTATTAGGGTAGAATTTAATGGCGATTTCGATTGAAGAGTTCATTTCCTTCAGAGAGGTGAGTTTCATGCGAAAATCATTTGTTGTCGGAAGACCTTTGAGGTATGAAAGTTCAAACAATACGGTGATAAGAACAAATAATTGCATGCGATGAGAATTAGCTAATATTTCATTAATTAATTAAATTAATCTCATTGTAGATGGACGTGATCGTGTGTGATGCAGTGCCCAATTCGGAGCTGTTTCGAGTGCAACTTCCAGCGAGAAAGAGAGATGTATTCGAAGAAGGAAGAGCTAATCCAAGATTGAGATACAAGAAGAAAGCTAAAGTGGTCAGTAAAGTTTATGGCTGGAAAATGTGGGTTGATAAAGGTTAAAGATTCATATTTGTTTGTCAGATGGAACTTCGTCTGGATGCGGATATTCACTCAACTTCATACGATAAGAATGCCATGGAGAGACTACCTCCGAGAGATCATCTGTGAGGATGGAGGGATTGAGGGAAATAGATTTGGTTACGCTCCTATTTTGCTTAAAAAAAACCTGTGATTGTTTTCATTAGAAAGATCTCTTTCGCAATGGTTTCTTGATTTTTTGCAAAATTTGAAAATACTTCTTTATAGCACGAATATGCCTCCTGAGATCTTCGAAGGTCGCTGTTTCGATTCTCCCAATCCACTACAATATGCTGTCGCTTTCGTCAAGGATTGTGAGTGTACACGTTTGATCTTTGATCTTTGGTATGAAATCCTTTTACGTATATTTTTGCAGCAAAGATGTACATGTATCCTCTGGACGGGTCGATTGAGCTGCGACGTACTCTCGCTCATATCAATTTCTTTGATAAAAAGGCGAAAGAAGAGAATGATGGTTGGTAGTCATTTTTCTGTCTTTAAAAAATCTATTTTTCACGAATAAAAAATGTTTTGCATTCAACGGTTCATTTGCAGGCAATACAACGGGCGAATCTGAGTCGGAGAGTGCTCCCTCCACTCAGGCAATCAGGGTCAAGTTCTCCAGACAGGTACGGTAGTCAGGCCATATTGATTTTAGAAGTTCTCGAAATAAATATATCTTTATTTCTTTGTAGGAGACAGATCGTCAGAAGAAACGTCGTGAGGCATCGGCCCTCCACAGAGAACGGACAATTGCAGGAGAGAACTGGATTCCCCTCCAATTGGTCAATGAGGTACGGTAGATATTATATTTATTGATTCAATAGATAAATCCTATCAGGTTGATAATGTGTCATCCCGTCTGCGTGCGGTCTCTCTCACTCCACCAGGGGAAGAAGATAAGAAAGGAGATGATGAAGAAGAAGTGATTGAGACGAAGAAATTAATTGTGACCACTCTTGGAGGAGCGAAGGAAGTCGACAGAGAAACGTCAGTTTTTTAACCTTGAGGAGGGTACGTGGCTTTGATAAATGATTGCCACTCGTTGATTGGATGAAGCAGGAATGCAAGGAGAAATTTAAAATTAGAAGGTTATGTATAAAGACATAGATTCGATAATTTTTCAGTCATGAGTTGGCAGACTGTCCCAATCTTTCTCTTCTCAATGCCTCTGCTCTTCCTCTCAACCTGCAAGTGAGATCACTGCTACTCAAGGTGAGAATGAGTTTCAGTGTCAAGTGATAATCGATACTGTGGATTTTAGCTAATAGTTGCGGCAGAAATTTCATCAGTTGAAAATCAGAGAATATCTTGTTGCATAGATTGATTTAGTCATCGTAAAGTTTTTTTCATTGATGATGTTTCGATTGGAAAAATGATATATAGTGGACGGGTATGAATTCAGTCGCTGTCCATCTCAACTTCAACTCTCTGCTCTCTGGTCACTCCTCCTTCTACCAGAGATGAACTCATTCCCATCCTAAGACAATTCGCCCATCTCGTCAAGGGTTTGTTTCAGATTTTCTCATTCGAACTATCTAGCCAGGGGTCAAATACACAGGTCATGCAACTCAAAATGTGGTGTGCTTTTCCGAATTTTTCATGTTTTTGGGCATGAGGAGGTTAAGTTTTTGATAGTCTACCATGATTTCGTGAAATGGTGGCATGCTTTTCTCTATTTTTTGAGCAAATTGGCTTAAAAATGTGGTATGCATAGGTCCTTTCGGGAGGACTATTTGACCTATGTATCTAGCTATATTAAAGACACAAAAGGTCGAACTAATTTTATTGGGGTGTCCCATAAGTTCCCGGACTGAATGTTTTCCCCTATTTCTTCAAAGAGTTTCGATGTACTTTTAAGAGAACTTTATAGAGAGTTGACTATTTGTTCATTTCCATGTGTGAGGTAGTGAAATCTCCGACGTTTGAAAAATCTGCATCGTTTCGCATAACTTGAGCGAGATGGAATTTTTCCAGATTTCACGAATGAGATGAGGTCCAAAAACTGTTAATGTCTGTAACAGTTTAGGAGATGCTAAGAATTTGTTTGACCACCACCCCGAGCTTCGAAACAACATTGCATCATAGTTACGAAATTAGCAGTTTTTGACTATTCCTGAGAATACCCGATTTACGAAAGACGATAAGAAATGGAAATAAGTATAGGTTATCCTAATACAATATTATCAAAACAATTTGGGCGAGAGCGGATTATTAGGCACCTAAAAAAATTCCAAAATGTGTAAAATGACCCTCAACCTCAGACATGCTCTTGATAATTTTTGATTTTTCTCGTAAATCTTTCGATAAAAATATGGTTTCAGAGTTTCAAAAAATAGTCGATGGTC
Source organism: Pristionchus arcanus (assembly GCA_900490705.1). Taxonomy (NCBI): domain Eukaryota; kingdom Metazoa; phylum Nematoda; class Chromadorea; order Rhabditida; family Neodiplogasteridae; genus Pristionchus; species Pristionchus arcanus. The sequence goes on along the minus strand of LS486805.1, from coordinate 131,596 downwards.
GTCCATATTTGTCAGAAAAATCATGGGATCCAATGACCATTCCAGGCGAAGAGAGAATATTTTCAAATAATTATCAAAAAACGCGTTTTTCGGGCATTACGTCATTCCTAGCCAATATCTTTATAATTTTAGTTGCGCTAAATTTTCTTCTGCGGTAAATGTACTAAATGTAATTTAATTTTTTAAATAATCTTTAATGATTCTCTTGAAAAAATATATCGAAAAAAAGTCCGGAAACTTATGGGACACCCTAATAGTAGGCTGTAAGGAGGTTGATTGAGTTGGGCGTTACTTCTGAAGCCTAGACTGATTGTGAATAATCTTTCTCAGGAGTGTGGGTGGTCGATTCCTCACTACTCTTCCGTCCTCCTATCACACCCGGAGTTAGACCATCCAGGTATGAGCAGTGCTTATTTTATTATTGAGTATTGCTGTAATTTCGCCATGAAAGTAATTTGGTGAAATGGTCAATAAATAAAAATGAATAATCAGAATGACGGATGCTCGTGGTCATCTATGGAGGAATGCGAGAGATTTCGCCCTCGCCCTCATTGATGCTGATCTGAAAGTGACGAGGTAAGGGAAAGATTAATAGAGTAGTTATGACTCGATAGAGTTCTTAAGTAATCATTCCCATTTGTAGGGGCACACTGAGAAGTGTCTTCCGACTGTCGAGAGATGACGCTGCTGAGGTATGCATTTGTATATTTATTAAAATAGAACATTACAACAGCGAAAAAGAACGTAAAGTAAATATATTTAGTTGTTGCACGTTAGGTTGGAGTTACATTACATCTACGATTTCAGGACAATAGGTTGTATCCAATTTCTGTAGACTGTTATGTATCCATCTATTACTTTATTCCCCTCAGGTGCTGGAGACGATTGGTGTATCGGATCCGGCGGAGAGAACGTGGAAATTGAATGCGATCGGAGATGCTGAAGATATGTCAGTTGCAATTCGGGGTTTTTTTCAATAGCTTCACGGTTTCAATTATGATTACGATCTCCCTTTCATTGTTCATCCTTTAGCATCATATAAAAATATTATTGATAAGATGCTTCGAACATGCCTTGACAAACCTTCTTCTTACAAATAATAACTTTTTAACTAACTTACCTTATTTTTAATAGAATTAAATTAATTGCAGTCTGACCGAGGATGATGTGATGTATCCGATCCAGGTTGAAGAGGCTGAGCATTGGGTGCAGAGATGGGAAGAGGTGAGGACAGATATGAACTTGGAGTTTTGTTATTACTTTGAACAGCTTCAGGTGTTGCTAGTGTGATATTATAAAATGGATCAAGATTGATCTTTGATCTCTTCAGATCATGCGTGATATCGGTGACAAGGCGTCTCCTCGTCGTGTGCGTAGACATAGCACTCGATCGAATCGAGGAGATTGAGAGTACGGTATCGAGAGGAATACGGAAGTCTGTTATCGATCGAATCCCTGTAATGGGGTGTTAGTTTTTCGGAAAAAGACTTGGAAAAAGTACCAGATTTGAATTCCCGCATTTTCCGTTTTTGCATAATATCTTAGTTCCTGATGAATCAATCGAAACAAAAAATTTTCTCCGAATGTACTACTAATCTGGGAATCTAAATTTAAATTTTTGTGATGATTGGTTAACTGGTAGACGAGATATTGATTAAAAACGGAAAATGCGGGAATTCAAATCTGAAGCTTTTTCCAAGTCTTTTTCCGAAAAACTAACACAGCATTAGTGTCCTCTTGTTGTTTCAAGCATACCTCGGTTTGTTTCGCCCTGTTGTTTTTCACATTGTTACAGAGTTTATAAAGTATTTATGAAATAAATTAGTTCATCGGCACGTTTCACTATCTAAAACATAACTAGCGTGTATCGAGGGAAATCTAATCGGAATGTAGAATGAAAGAAGATATTAGACACGACGAATGAATACTCGAATGCAGCAAAAGCAGAGAAGACGTATGGTTCACAATTGGAATTATGACGAAGAAAGAGAAGGAAACAGAAGGAGATACAGACAAGAGATGAGATCAATGAACGACGTTTGATTCTGAAGAAATATTGATTGATTGGATAGATCAATGGATGTTCTCACCGCATAGATCGACGAGTTGTTAGATTGGGAACGATGCAAGTATGGAGGAGCATGTGGAGAACGGAGGAGATCTGAATTACAAATTGTAATCGACTTTCAAAAATATCAAAATCACCCCAAAAGTAGTGAATGAGATGACATGGTAGAGATGGGCAGAGGTTGAATCGAAGTAAGTGAGAGATAGAAGAGAAAGGAGTTCGATGAGATATGCAAGAAGAGTGAGACGAGAACGGAATGATGAAGTGAACCACCGAGAGTAAACGAGAAGGGCCAGGAATCTGCATGGAGATACTTTAAGAACAACGGCAAAAGACATGTGCATCGGTGGGGATCGAACCTTCAACCTTTAGATTCGAAAGCAAAAATACAACCACTCTGACAACGTTCTTTTTATGGGGGAAGTTCCAGGATGCCCACAAGACTCATCCACCCACGCCATCTAAGGAGCGTGCGACTGCGATCAATTACAGCGGCAGATGATAGAGGAATAGTGCATTCTTCAATGCCGTAGCTATCCTGTTCATACCTCGGAGGTGCATGAGCATAAATAAGGGTCTTCCAGATGGGTTGAGTCCATGGAGAAGAAATGGCAGTACTTATGGAGGGAAGAACGTTGTCCACAAAGCAGTGGGTCCTAAGTGGAAGAGCGGATTACGGTATGAAATGGTGAGAGATGCAACTTAGAAACCCGGCAAAACATTTTAGCACTAGTTGGGGTTGAACCAACGACTTCTGTTTTCGAAAACAAAAATACAACCACTCGGACAACGTGCTTTTAATGAGACCTGTTCCAGGATGCACTCATGAACATTGTTGCTACAGTCCGACTCTTCAACTAACTTGGTAGCTTCTTCGAAGTCAGTGTAGAGTGAGAGGGTCACTGAGAGGAAAAGGGCTGCAGTTGGAAGAGAGCAGACGAAAAGGGTTAGAAAATGAGAGGAGAAGGTCAGACGGCCCTGGAAGGGATGCTCTTTTTATACTTGATCTTTGATCTTCACAACAATTACTGGTGATGACTATGACAGTTCATCAAGGAATCAGTTTGTTCTGAGTACTTATGACTATTAATCAGTGTGCGGTAGAGATTGCAGAATTTCCGCAATAATGAGATCAGGTACAGTTCACAGGGTTCGAACCTTTCTCGGGTACAAATTGACGTGGCTTCCGGTAGGACCGAAGAATAGAGGAAAGCAAGTGAATCGAAGGTGGATTTCATTATGATCCTGAAAATTTCAAATGAAATTTAGTTTCAAAAAGTAAAAGTAACCTTTGTGAATAATGGAATGGTGAGATCGTCCATCTTCCATGCCCTCTTCTCCCCTCAGGGAAGTGAGTGTATTGTGACACTGAGAGAGAGAGAGGGGAGATCGATTGAATCAGAGGAGAAGTGTGTCTAAGTGGGAGAGTGACACTCCAGACAGAGAGAGAGAGAGAGTGCACTCCTATCACACCTTCCACTCACTTCGATGGGTTGCCACGCCAAATATTGAGAGAGATCCGTTTCCGCCGATGTCTGGCACTCTCAAACGCTCATGCTCTCTAGTTTTGTCTAACCGATAAAGCGGAAGAGAGTCGCGGAGCGAATTTTTCTTGCCCTAGGAACATCCCAATTCTGAAGAATTTTTCTTGACGCTTGATGTTTTCTTCAATGTTCGTGTTTCTCTTTCTAGTAGAGCTCTCCATGCCATTCAATAGCTATCCGATTTGACCTCATTGTCAGACATGTTCAGGAACACGATAGTTCCATTTCATATGATTGTTTGCTCGCTATTGTTTTGCACTCCTCGAATAGAGAACTACACTGCTCCTTTCCAGATTCATTCGTTCCTTCTGAATCGAGATCGTAGAGATAAGAACTTCACTGCAGATTTCACTTTACGATAAGCGGAACTACTGATTCATTGTGACTCAACTTGTAGTAATAATACTCATCTCTTGTTGAATCATAGTCTCTTTTTTTGCAATCCGTTTATTCCAAGAGAGGTCAATGAAATGCACTGCGAAAGTGAGACGAATGAAGGAGAAAACCCGTGCTTATGAAACCAGAATGGAGGGAGAAATATTCTTGATCTATCAATTATCGAATTACATTCGTCGTTGGCCACCGATGCTTCTGAAAGCAAAATGTTAATTTCGCATCGGTTTCCAGATGAAAGAGAAGGACAAATGATGCAGAGATACAAAGTGAAAGAAGCAGTAAATGACGACAGTAGATGAATCATCCAACTGGTCACAGTTGAAATGGAGAATGAAGAGTATGCTCTCTTCATTCAGCTTCATCTCTAATTTCTCTAATCGAAGAGATAATGAAGAGTATTCGTACCTCCTTCTGATTCCTCTTCCTTCACTCTTAGTCCATTTACGTGCAAGATATTCGCTGAAGCCACGTTGACACTCTTCCGGCACTGAAAAATATCATATGAAATCGAGAAGGAAAGTAGAAAAATTGGATAAAAGCATGGAGCGATTTGTCGAATACAGGGTGGCGCAAAAGTATTGTCCCATACATTTTAAATCGTAACTCAAGAGCGGCTTGAAGACATTCATCCCAACTGTGCTCGAGCATTGTCGAGTACCTGTAGTCAGTACCGCACCAGATAGACTCCGGTTTATTAAGCCCGTTTTCTGGAGCTCAATTATTTTCGACTTCGAAAAAAGTTGCCTTGCGCCGCTGCGCTCTTGATCGAAATCTAATATGTTTTACTTGAACTAGTTTGTGCGCCCAAGAATTCAAATGTGGATTATGGAGCCTAATCATCCTTCTATTCAACCACAATGAGAAATCAGTAGTAGCCTTTCCTGGGAGTGAAAGGGAATTATTTTTCTAGACCTATCGAGCTCGAGACATCAACGACATAAAAAATCGCTTTTCTGGATTTTATGTTTAGACTTGAGCCAGAGCTCCGAAACTTTTTAATACACATATTTTATTAATTTAATGATTTTTGAATGGTTTATCTCATCAATATACTAAGGTTATGTGCCAGTTTTAGGATGTGCAGTTTTTGCAAAAATCGTCGAGTTCAGCCAGTTCTAAAAATTATTCTGCTATGGAATAAAATTGAATTATAGAATAAACAACACAATTCAACTCTATGATGATTGTGCTTTGTAGGAAAAATATGAAAACCAGTCTGGCTCAGTCGTTGAGATAGTGGGACCCAAAGATTCAAACGAAAAATTTCGTGCGCCGTTCAATTATTTTCGTTCGAAAATCATGTAGCAATGCAAATGCATATTAGAGCCAAACAATTTGCGTGATTATTCAGCTTCATATAAGCCCTTCCTGGGAAAAATTAAACTATTGTAGCATCTTTCTCCACCTAGGATTTATAACACCCCAAAGTTATGCGAATCGAGAGCGTTTGCACCCACCCTACCCTATTCTTTCTTTTCAAGATATTAATACTCCTTAACAGGTTGACTTTAACAAGTGAAATTATTACCATGTCTGGCTCAGTACCTAAGCAATATATTGCTAAAAGTAGGGACTTATATGACCATTGAAATAATAGTGGTACTAAGTCCTATGATGGGACAATACTTTTGCCCCACCCTGTAGTCTAGTACGTGAACTGTGCTCGAGTGGTCACGCCAACGTTTTTGCAAGGCCAAACGCTCGTCACTTTGAAGTACATGAACTGGACTAGTGTCTATGAAACGAAATGAAATTCTTGTGATGAAGCAACGAAATCATAATCAGACTGTAAGATAAAGAATTCAAGACAAATAGAAAATGTCTCACTGGGTTTGCACATCTGCTTCAATTCATCGTTCTCCACACAGTACTCCTTGAGGGGATCACAACTGATATCACACATATCTAGAACGGGAATCCACATCGGATCAGCGAATGGTTCACCGCCTACGATATAATGATTACGGTAGATCGATTGGTCAGACTCACAAAGGACGGCGTTATTGAAGAGGAATTGGGAGTTATCATCAGCTGCGAAGGAAATGGAGATCAAGGAAGAGATAACGAGAAGAAATCTCATAGTTGGCCAATCGATAGTGCCAGTGGTTACTACTGGTCAGATAGGCAGCCCTGAGGGAAGATGAGAAGAGGGACAAACTCGATACTACTTTCCCTTAGCTAGTTTGGCACTCTGACCCTGCCCCTTTTGTGTCTTTCTCTGGCCTTGCATGATTTGCATGACTCATTCATTCATTGCAAAGAGTTTATACACGAATGAGTGGGAAATGAGGAAGAGAAAGTAAACCCGAAGGGAACAATCGAATTGATAGGTCTGACTGAACAACGTGTAAATTAGATGATGAAGGGAAGGGAAAGGTGGAGTACCCGTTAGCATCTGAACTCTCCTCCTTTCACTCACTATCTCGATGGTTAGACAGAATGAGATAGTGGAGGAATGGAAGAGAATCATTCACTATGTACATTGCACTGAAAGGGGGAAGGGGATTGTGAAAACATACCAAATATTAAGAAACTAAACTCTTTTTAATTAATGATCAAGAATTGTGAGATCCGACACAAACTGGGGCGAAATCAGGGCCTAAGATGGCAAGAAAATGAGGAAGGGGAAAAGAAGGAAAGTAAATTTAATCGAACATCTTGTAAACTAGACTATCTTCATCATCGCGAGATTCTGCTCACTCGAATTGAGCAGTTGCTTCAGTCCATTCACCTGAGAGAATTAAAGTTAAGGTATTTCCATTATTGATTAGACCGGTGAATATAGAATATGAGAGACAAACGATACCTTTTTATCGATTCGATCTATTGAATGGGAGGCTCGACTCCTGTGGATGAAACACGAGATCAATATGAAGATGAAGAGAACTGGCACTGAAGAAGCAGAGGATTAGGAATCTGACAAACCGCACATTACTGTATTAGTGAACTCATACTCGACAATTTGACCAAATCTCCAATCTAAATCTTCTACTCACCCATAATCAGCGACGGTATCATTCCACACACATCACAATTTTTTGGATTCCATTTGTACGTTTTGTTATAGATATAAAATTCGACTGCTCCATAAGAGGTGTCTGGTTCATCAAATAATATCTGACTAACTAATCGACAACTACCATACCCAATATGGCTGTAGTGACGTATCCGGCCTCCTCGAATCCGACCGCTTGGAATTTAACGTAGAAGATGATTCCAATTTCGATAAGGAAGAGAATCAGACCGACGCAAGTTGAGAAGAACCATGAGAGATCGATGTAGAATCTGCAAATGAATTGTTATTGTTACTTATTCGAGTTTGAAGGACCAATAAACGTCGCAGTGTGACCAAATCTATGCAATAACATCAGACACGAAAAGGTGCCGTGTACGGACTTTTGCATAGATTTCGCCGACAGTCGTTATCTATCACTGATCTTGTTATTTTGTTCATTCTTATCAGTCCGACGGGACCAAATCATAAGCTGAATCACTCAATCACCAAACAAGCGTCAGCACATTAAATTATGGGCCACTTCTGCACATACTCTTATCAGGAAATGCACAATTCCAAATTCAATACTTTTTATTTCAAAGTAGAATACTTCCACACCAATCTACAAAACCAATTTGTACCTATTCAATTCCTGGTCCACGAATACTTGAACTAGCGAAAGAAATGTAAACGTCGATGATTATTTTCTTATAAGACTCCTAAATGAAACAACCAATTAAAAATTTGCCGTAACCCATTCATGTTTCACCCCAGCATTAACACGCCTTCTTCACGTGCCCTACTGATTAATCATTAATTCTCTCACTTCAATCTGACATGGGGCGAATCCTGTGATGGTCCGGATGCTTCCATGTAGGGAAGAATGCACGTGGACATCATGAGAGCGAGAAGATGAACGGAGACGAGAAGGGCTGTTACTACCTGCAATTCATCCATTCCTTTTGTCCTAAAATCATGTTCTGTCATATTTGAGATACAATTCGGCACTATGATATTTCCCGCGCTCAGAAACAAAGATCCATATTTTGAGAGCGTCTACAAATTTCCCAGACATTGAGAGTGAACAGTATTCAACTGTTCATTGAACACTTGCAGGAAAGATAGATTCATCCCCATCCCATTGAATTATGTTGAGGCAACTTACTCCGAGAATGATTAACAACCAATGGGGAGTCTTATTATCATACTGCAATTCCACCAGAGCGACCATCGCGAAACCTGAAATTGAACACGGTAATCACTTATCGATTGGTTATGTTATATGTTTAAACACTTTTATCCGTATATTTCTCATCGCTCGACAAAACAGCAAGGTGCAGTGAGCATTTTTCGTCTAATTGGACGATAAGATCACTTTCCATTCCAATTCAGCGAACGAATGAATGGTGGAGATGATCGATTCAGTACGTGGCAGATTCATACTATTTTAGCAAAAGTGTCTTATAATTGGCAACCACTTGTACCCGGGGAAAACATTCAAGATCGAGATTCGATTCATTCAATAAGTTTGAAGCTATAGGCATGTTAACGTCTCAACCAGAACAGTAATATCCATCATAATAATTTTATTCCAATTCAGTCAACTCTGACCATAAGAACGAAAAAATTATTTTTTTTACAAAATTATAATTTTCCAACCCCTGGGATAATGGTTTCAACAGTATAATTTCATAACATACCAGCCAATAGTGCACTTGTCCTCGACGATGCCTTCAGTTGTGCCTTACTCAGATCGTATTTGTACTTCTCCGCCATCGAAAGCTCCCCTCGATGTCTGCAAAGAATTCAGTTAGGAATACAGTATTCACGTTCAGAAACCGTAGCTTTCGTTATTTATCTCATTCACTAGTAACATCCGCTTAGAAATTTTGACCTTGCACCTTGAACTGATTTACGATCGGAATGTATTCCGTCCTTCCTCTCAACTATCCCAATTTAATTTCTTTCGCCGTTATCTTACTCTCTGTCATCTTACATGCAAATGATGCAGATGAAATATCTTCAGAACAGCTTATCTCTCACTTCTGATCTACATGACCAATCTAAATTGTAATAACCCACTCGCAGGTCATTCTGCTCGTCTGATCTCGATGCCAACTATTTGGTGTCAATTGTCGAGTGGGCGGAGTTAAGATGAAGGATGGAGATGGATTAAGAAAAGGTTCGAGTTCCAGATGGAGATTAGATGATCGTCCACTCTGAACACTTCGAACACTTCTTGCTCCTTTTGAATGAGGAACAGCGAGATATGATGAGACTTCTGCATCCAATGGATTAGAAGGAGGAGAAGAATGTTGTAGAATTGCATCCGATGAAGTGGATAAACGACGTTCCATTTGGGACGGAAGGAGGGGGAGGGAACGATTGATGCAAAGTGATGATAAGAAAGTGAGAGAAGGGGAAGAATGGGAAGGGGAAGTGAGAAGGGGAAGAGAGAGGAGTGAGTGTGTGGTGATTGGAAATGGCTAGGTGGATTGAATAGATAGGAAGAGATGAAAGAGCGATACGATTAGAAAAGAGACGGAGAAGCATCGATTGAACGGGGGAAGAATATCGAGGATGGAAGGGAGGAAGAGAGGGGGATTCATACCTTCTCCCTTCTCTTCCCTCTTACTCATCCATTCACGCCATCCATTCTACTACCAATGATAATGACTACGTCATAAAATAACACAGGGGAGATAATTTGCAGGAACGTGCAATGCGCATACAAAAAGAGACGCGGCGTCGAACCGAACTCGCAACTCTCAGATCGGGAGTGAATTACTACTACTAATGCCTCTCTCACCGAGGTGAAGATAACCATCAGACTACACGATCAATCGTTGTTTCACCATTCCTACTCAACCAGTCCGAGAAACATTGTCATGATTTCATACATTCCTTCTCCAAATAAAACACATATCTATAGTTCAGTAACCATTGTTAATGTCAATTATTGAATATCCAATTCTTTCATCTATCCTCTCTTCCCATCACACTGTTTCTCCAACGACGGCATGGTTTCCCAACCACATTTCTCCCTCAACTCACTGATTATGCAGCTGTTTCAGTATGGGAGTGAGAGGTGGGAGAGGGGGCGTCTGTGTGTGTCTTCCTCCTCCCGTTGAAGATGAGATCAGATTCGACCCGCGACTGTGCGCCCCTATAATTTATTATTAATAAAATAAATAAATAAATGAGAAACATTTTTATTTCTAATTTAACTTTTATCTTATCTATTGATAAATCCAACGCTAACAGTCAGCATCATATTTTTCAGCGGTAGGGTTAATCCTCGCGCTCTTTGCCAATCGGCTTTCACTGGGCGGCATTCGAGTCACTTAGCCATTTGATACGAAAAATATAACTCCTTCTCTTCACATTATTCTATCATATACGAAACTACACATGCTTGTTCCAAGCTAATGCTCTCCCAATCCTCTCCTTCCACAGGGTCAAAACAAAAGCTCTTGTCCGTTCTGTTTCTCTCTCTCTCTTTTGCTTACTACCATCCACTCTATCGATCACAAACCGTCCCTTCTCTCATTCCTTCTGTCCCCACTCTGCACTTGGTCCATTCATGCTACACTATCTTCTCTAAAGAACAAGATGAGGTCACCAATTCATTCCCTTCTTCTCTAATTGAGGAAGTTCCCCTTGTAGACAGGTGAGATTAGAAGAGCAGAGAGAGGCTAATACACAAACCGACCAGGGAAAGGGGCAAAACAGACAGAGAGATAGACTGGGAAAGGAACAGGACCAGAGCCGGCCAATGGTCTTTCTCTTCTTTAACATACCAATGAGCGAGTCGTGTTCGGATGAATCTTCACTGCTGCCGCAATAGAGTTGACCAGGGATGGCTGGTGACGTCATGACGCCACCACTCATGGGAACACTGGAGGGAAGGGAATGGAGAGAGGGAGAGAGAGAGGGGAGGATGGGGAAGAGGGAGGGAAAGGAGGGACACAGATGGGATAGAATCGATGGAGAGGGAAGAAGAAGAAAGAAGCGATCTCCGAGAGGGGATGACAAGAGGTGAAATGAAGATTGAAAGTGAAGATAAGTAGTAGAAATTGAGGGAATGGAGAGAGGTCAACCAATCTGTTGAAGACTGAAAATTGAGAAGGAGGGGAGAGGGAAAATACGAAATTCAGGAAAAATAGGAGTAACTTCTCGGAGGAAAGAAGTGGGAGCCAGGCAGAGCCTCACAACAGAAAATATGTGTGAGAGAAAAATGGAAGTTTTGTGAGAAAAACCGAGGGAAGGTTTTGCAAGAGTGAGATGTGTGTCAACAAAAGGTCATACAAAGAGGAAGAATAGAAGTGGAAGAAATTCCAGAGGATTCATTCACGCTTAGATCATTCAAAAGAATGAATAGAAAGGAAAGAGAGAGGGGGCTAAAATATGATCCGCCACAAACACAATATAGGGGGATTTTACAGTATTCCAGAGTGGTGGAATGGAGGAATGAAAGAGATAGTCAATGTATTGTATACGTCAGCATAGCCTCGATCCCTGATCTATGAACCACTTGAGATCTCGCCCTTTGAGTGGGTAGGGAGATCGAGAAGGGATACATAATTTGTTCATATCAAATAGATAATTAAATTTTTAGAACAATTCCTAACCTAATATTGGAATATCTGATCAGATAATAAAACCTACTGAGTGAAAGTTTTTAAGTTCGCATTGGGTAAATATCTCCCGCTATATTATTTTTAAAAAAATATGTAGATGACTTACACCAATCCATGATCGATGGTTGATTTGGCTGTGATAGATGATCAAGATTAGGGGACGATGCACTAACAGTCATCTGGAGACGACGATGTTTGGGAGGGGAACTGGCTGAAAGAATGAACGGATTCCCTCTCCTCCACCCTCGCCAGTTGCTTCCTCTTCAATCACAACAAAACTAGAGAACTGAATGGAAAGTCGAGAACTCCCGTTGTTATTCGAGTAATTAAAATAGGAAAAATAAGAGGCAAACCCTCAGAATTGGAGGAATGAAGATGAAGGTTAGACGGGCGAATGATCAACTCGTCGTGCATTGAATCTATAAAGGTCGAGTTTATCATAGGAAATGAGAAACGGTTTGCGGAAGAGAGAAGTGTTCTCGAGTGATACCGTCCTATTGAAATGGAAGAAATAGCAAGGAAAATGGAAATCAGTGAGAGAGCAATCCGCCTAGCACAAAGTCGGATCACTCTACAATAAATTCTGGGAGAAGTGAGATGATAGAGGGTGGAGCATGAGTAATCGGCCCCCGACTACTGTTGGCAACGACCTCTTAAAATACGAAACAGATTGAACAACAGATTAGAAAAGTGATCATTTCTCTGCGCGTAGGTTCACTAATTACAAGTGAAAACAGAATACCTCATTGAGAATGTGAGTGATCTTGGCCGAGGGGGAGCGCCAAGCTTCGATCGGACTGAAAATGGAAAGATATAAAGGTGCAAAATACGTATTATAACGAGAGACAGAGGGGCGTCGATAATGTAGAAGTAGGATACGGTATCTGTTAAAAATTTTGAATTTATGAGGTCTTACCGGGAATCACGTGAAGTACGTCCTAAGTACGGCCAACTTCTACAGTATCCAATTAAAATTATTTTCATAAATACAATGAAATATTCTTTACATATTTATTATATTAATAATGTTATTATTATCAATCGATTCCTCTCATCGAGCTCTCTCCAATGATCCTAGTCTTTACCACGTCTCTCTCCGACCCCTCGTGGTGTTTACAATTTAGTTTTGACCACAGCTCATGAATCGATGGGGCAGCCATGTCTGGCGTGTTGCATATTTAATTCATAGCTCCGCTTCTCCCTCTCTCCTTTTCACTCCAACTCGTATTCCTCTCTCATGTCTCGCCACAGTTACAAACTCTAATTATGCCGTTGTGTGTTTCACTTCTTCATTTCGTCTGGCTTCTCTGTCTCGTCTCTCTTCTTCTCTTTCCCTTCTCCTCTTCATTTTTATTACTTTTATTCGTATCGATCTGGCTGGTTCCTCTATTGCTTCCTTCTCCCTCATATGAGTTGTTTGTGGTTTCTCCGCACGAATTAAATAATCCTTTCCTTGTCAGTCCCTCAATGGAAGACGACGATTGCTCGGCTAGTCAGCATTCTGACAATCCCGAGCATCACGAAATGGACCATCTAGATGACCAAACGATGGAAATTAAAAGAGAGGATGAGGCACGATCATCTGAATCTGCAACTTCGTCAAGAGATGAAGAAGAGGGAAAGGAGGGATTGAATGAACGACTTCGAGATCTCCACAACTCCGTTACTTTCCTCTCCCATCAGGTATCGATAACTGGTTCTCTATCAATCAATAACCATTGATTATTCTAGATGGCAATCATCATGAAAGCGCTTCATGTCAATTCGTGTCAGTGTGAATTATGTGGTTCGCGAGGACAGAACAATGGCCATCACAATGGAGTGAGTTCATCTCTAATTATAATTGAATCGAGTTCTCTCCATTGCCAATTATCTCTATTGCCACTCCCTTCTTAATTTGAGTCGATTCTAGTGCAATATCGATTTTTGTAATACGAATGTTTAGATATCGCCGAACCTCGGGATTGATTATGCGCAGCGACCGGGCGGAGGAAAGTTCCCAATGGTGGACAGAAGAGCTGTCTCTGATTATGCACTTCAACACGGAGGTATCTATACTTAATGTAATTTATTCATTTTTCTCGAAAGTACGGCTGGTCTATAATATCGTATAATCTCATTTGTAACTTGTATTAGGGACAATCTGTAGAATGAATTAATCTGATATTGCCTCTACTGGATTTGATTTATCATGGGACCCGGTTGTTTATTTCCAGTAGTTTATGGCGTCAGACTTGATCGTATGTTTATTCTGTCAGGGACAGGTGAATGTATCTCTATCCATGAACTGAGAGAGTCTGACGAGAGATCATGCACCTGCGTATGGCGAGAGACTAGAGGAAATTGAGAAAGAGTTGTAATGAGAGGTTACTAGCCAATATCTCGAAGTTCCTAATTATAGGACTCTGTGATTTGGAGTGGAATGACTATATTCGAAATTGGTAATATAAATCATGACTTTATTTTGATAATTTTGAGGAATGGCTGCGGTCCGTCGATTCGGTGTGCCCGCTCCCGTCTCTAGCTATTACCAGAGGAAGGAGTCACATGGAAAGTGTAAGTGGGATTTGTAGTTGATTATTCAGGAAAGAAAGGAATAGTGCATGCTCCATAGTACAAGTGGTATTCAAATGAATTGTACCCTGTTAATGCTTGACACATACATAAACTACAATGTTCCCAGTCTAGACGTGGGTGTTATCCATTGCCAACCTAGAGGCTGAATAACTGTAATTTCAGTGCCAGGCAACAATTCACCTGGCCCGTCTACAGATGGTGAGAGGAATGGAGAGGAGGTGGGGAGATTAATTTACTATTCTTGTATCTATATGAAGTCATGTGATGAAGATCTATATTTGTCTCAAAATATTATTAGATGAGATATATATTAATGTAAATGTGTGATGGTATAATTGCAGCAGTCGTCCTCATCCGGTACTCCCTCCGGTCTTCCTCCCTCAGTAGATGCAATGCTGAAGATGACGTCATCGACGATGATGACAGGAACTCCCGGATTCCTACGAGGAAGAGGAAGAGGAAGGCCGAAATTGATTGGAGACGAGTTAGATGCCGATCTAGTCGAGTATATGGTACAGGTGAGCAATTGAGTGATAGAAGTTAAATATTGGCTATCCAAGGGTAAACGAAGACTTCCTTTTGTTGAAAGGAATAGTGGAGTGCTGAAAATAGTTGCCTTCAATAACTAACAATAATTTTGGAATGCGGCCGGCTTATCAATCAATATTCTGGTAGAAGCGAAGCAAAAAAGTTTTAAATATGAGAATATTTTTGTGATGTTTTCCTATTACAGCTGCAAAAGACCGATAACAGTCTGCATCGAATGTCAGCCACGCAGGCGTTAGAGATTGCAAGGGCTTACATCCTGGACAAGGTATTCTATTTACTCTTCCTCTCGTAAATGAAAAACTTTAATCATTTTTTCATTGAAATGCCTTTAAAAACTGGAAAACAACGTGCAGTGTTCATGATTTCACCGCTGCTGGACTATCCCCGCTTGATGATTAGATTGACTTCTTGCAGGCTCCTGGTCTCCTTGAGGAACAGGGTGGACACGTTAAACTGAAGTTGACGTGGGCGATGAAATTGGTATCGAGGATAGCAGAGAGACAGAAGGAAATTGAATTGGGACTCCCACCTGGAACACTCCAGAATATGGGAAGGAGTCAGGTGAGAACGAGGGCTAGATTCTTTTTGAGTTTCAAAGAATATGATGCCATGCAACTAATTTTCCCTTGTTTTTGCTGGAACTTGTATGTAGAAGATTGTCTCTCAATTGTAAAAAAAACAACGAATTCTTTAAAAATATCAATTTCTTTTGTAGCAACTGGCAGAGATGGTTGCGATAAGCAAATTTGGCGGGTTTGGTGGACGCATGAATGGAGGAGGAGAAGGAGGAATGGGAGCAGCACTTGAGGCACTGCAGCATCAGGGTTTGTTCAACTTTTATTCATTCCTTTTCTCCTTAGCGTTTTCCGGTGCTTTCATAGGGTTATGGCTAATAATTATTTTTTTCTTGTCAAGTTGACTGTTATTAATTGCACCTTGTTTTCGAAATTGAGATGTTTGAATTTGTCAATTTTTTGTATTTTCAGTGGCCTCATCGACTCCTGAAATCATGAATGTGCGTGAATTGGATCTATCTCGGATCTCATCGGGAGTTCCACTTGATGCATCGGATCTCGATGGATCTGCTATTCATTCTAGTGGAGAACTTCCTCTTATTGGAGCCAATGGAGAGATTCTCTTTCCCAATGAAGACCATGATGTGTGAGCGACCTCCCTCTCCCCTCCCTTTGCACTACTTGTGAGTAGTCCTCTCAGTGTAGACAGTGACAAGTATATCGAATCGATATGAATCCTCTCCATTCCCTCACACCATTGACAAGTTCAAGTTTGTATCATTCAACTACGATATTTTCGAGTTTTCATACCTAGGCTCGCCTGATTTACCTATGACCTGATTTGTAATAATCTCAGCGATATCGCTACTGAATTATAATCTTTTCTTTTTAAAGCATTACTTGTACTTTCACTTTTAAAGCTATCTCCATTTTTACCACGTTCTAAAATCGACATTACTAAGCATCGCTTTCATTCTAATTCTTGTAAACATCAAATGCTATCGAATAATGCTAAAGGTTCTCTAAGATTCCACTATTATCACTTTTCTCTCCAATAATTGCTAAGTTTTGTGATTGAATGTTTTTAACAGTATTATCTTCGTAATTTTAAATACGCATTGTGAACTGTGGCATGATTTACACGGATTTCATTATACATTACAATAATAAATCTTTTTTTAATGTTGTCGATTTGTACGCAGCAACAGAGCACCGTAGGAAATTACCCTCAGAATTACTACCATGGAAACCTGTAATAAAATGAATGATTGTAGTCGTGGACCATGGTATCCTCACCATAATGAATACATCTGGCCACATCATACTCTCATTGAAATCAATACTCTCTAGTACTTCACTTCCAGTATGGGGACAAGACACCCAAGTATTGTTGCCGCAAGTACCTACAATTTAATATGTTACGTAAATCTTTCAGAATACAGTACCTGGAATATCTTGAATGGCAGTCCACTCATTGACAGCGAGGGCCTCGTAAGCATACTTGAAGTAGGACAATGCGGATAGCCATCTGAAATGATCTTTGATCTCTGAGAGCGCAAAGACTTTTCCATATTCGATGCTATATTGATATCTTCTGAACTTACTTGAAATAGCCTGGGATAGCATCGAAAGTAATGAAGAATCCTCCGAATGCCATAATGGGAACTACGAAGATGGGAAGATATGTCATGGCTACTGCTGTGTCACCGAAGACTGTTGCTACCGCGTATGCTGAGAGGATACGGTAGGAATATCGATGGATAGTTCACTCACAAATGGAGATGGCGACTTGTGTGAGGAGAACACACACGAAACAAGCCATGAGGAATTGAGGAATGAGTGGGACTAGTCCTGAAAAGAAAGATGGTTACGGTAGATAATTTAATAAATACTGTACCCGACATCCAATAGACGATTGCAATATAGAGGAAGGGAAGAAATATGTACTGCGGCAGCTGAAATTGATTCTTTTATTGCTTACGATGGATAAAAGTTGGACCTCGGCAAGATTCTTTGCTAAAAAGTAGGCGCTCGTTCGATAAATTCCATTGCCGTTTTCGCGATAGAGTAGAGGAAGTTCCTCTGTGATTTCCTGAAGAAGACAATGAAATACTGGCACAATGGACGATAGAGATCGACACTATAAGAGATACTTACAGGAACGGCCGGAAATTGCAGCATAAAATTAAGGTTTCTGATATGATTGAAGAGTATTCCATTGATGGTGATTACAGTTGTTGTACTAACGGGAGTGTTGAAGTAGACCATTCCAGTGATCAGAGCTGTTACCTGAAGAATCCTTCAAATTATTCTGCATTCCCTAGTTTTTAAAATAAAAATTATTGAAACTTGCAATGGTTTGAATGACTCGAATCTTGAATATCAATGGGTTTCGGAGGATATTGATGAAAGATCTCTTGAATAGGGCCACTAATTGAATCCAGAAACTCGCTGCGTACCTGAACATTTTGCGGCTTAATGACGTGCCTTATGCGAATCGACGATTATAGGAGTGTGAACATACCGTTGTGAATTGAAGGTAGCTGCGAATCCTACACTCTTAGTCGCCTCACTCTCTAATCCAAGTCTATCAGCCTTCGAGATTTCAACCATCGCTCGACCCGCTTCTGTCTTCAGAAAAGCTTCACGGATGGCCTGAAAAATGATCCAGTTTGACGATTCTATTGAACAAAATATATAATCTTACAGCGATATTCTTGATGCTGTTCTTCTTGTCACTATCTATCACAGCGAGAGTTCGTATCAAGTGATCGGCCGGATTGAAATAATCAGGACACTTGAAGCCAACCCTGAATCAGATTTATGTATGATACTACAGGCTATGATGGAATACTCACGATGAGAATAAAGACGTGGCCTGATCTGCCGCTCCGAGATAGATTATACGACCACACGCCATGAGACAGACACTGAGAATTTTAAAGAGATCAAAGATCAACCGCAGAATGGACGCACTTGTTGAACATTGAGTAGACTTGAGTACTTGGTTGATGGATTGTGATAATGATAGTCATTCCTCCTTCAGCAAGAGATCGAAGGGCAGATACAACGTGACCTCAAAGGACAACGTTCGAGTGACATGACAATTAGAAATATTGGATGGATGGAAATTGAATAACGGAGAAGGATAATGATATTAATATGGACGAACCAGCCATGAATGCATCCAGTCCCGATGTTGGCTCATCGCAGAAAAGAATTGAGGGGCAAGTGAGGATCTGCAATGATTTTCATGAAGAAAAAACTTTTCGCACCTTCCGAGCGGAGCGAGTGAATAAAATACATGCTAGGAAAATAGTTTCACCTCACTGGCAAATGCCAATCTCTTCTGTTCTCCACACGACAATCCCTTTAATGTGTTCGGAATTCCAATCATCGTCTCGGCACATGCCGATAAACCCATCTAAAAGCTTTCAGTTTCGATGGGCAAGAACAATCGATAGTCTAACCTTCTTGATGACCTCCTCAATGCGTGCCTCTCGTTCCCATGAAGTGTAGGATGATCCCATTCGAAGCATTGCCTGAGAGGGTAGTGATAGATTGGAAGAGCGAGGGGAATCTCACCATAAATCGTAGATGTTCCCTCACAGTGAGAGTACCGACGAACATATCGTGTTGTTGGACGAATGCACTCATCTAAAACAATATTTTTTACATGTTCGAATTTCGACCGATTTATTCCAGAACTAAAACATATAACGTTCAGTGGGTTATGTTTTTCATTAAAGGAGGAGTCCCACGAACATCTGGCAAGCAGAGTTCTCGATATGAGATGGTGGGTCGTGGTGGGTCGTGGCTACCCGATAACACTTTCGAAGCTCCATTGTTTTAAAGAGCGTGCGAAAAGAGCCTTACATAGTCGGTCGCGCGGTTCGCGGGACTCTTTCTTTAAATATTTTTGAAACTCAGAAAAAAATAGCAGAATTCCTTCAATCGTTGTTCGTCGACGACTTGAATAAAAAAGTGAACCTCTCTGATCCTATATTTGTTCGCCCTCTGTCCATCAACGAATATCGATCCCGATACATGGAGAGTCGAAAGATTCCTTTGAGTGAGAACATTCAGAAGTGTCGTCTTTCCCGCTCCACTGAAAATTGATATTATATTTTTTTATAACCATTCACTCATGCTTATTTTTTGATCACGTGATTTTATTATCATCAGTCATCTCGGTCTAGTCGGGAAAGAAGATTATCAACGGTAAGCTTCACTATTTTCCTGTTTCATAGATTAATTTGATAAGGGCAACAAGGGTAATAAAATGAGATATGATCGTTGGTTGTTCATGATCATTCCCCATTTGATTAGTGTCAGGTTGTTGCAGAAGAAGCGCAACTGAGAAGCGTCGTCGTGTTTCCTTGTGTCAATGACCGATATGATAAGGACACGAGATAAAAGGAGAAAGAGCGAGAGGGAGGAGGGAATAATAATTGTCCAATGGAAATATTTCCTCACGTGCTTCCCATTACAGCAAGAAGTTTTCCCGATTCAGCCATTCCGCTCACTGAAATTAAGAAATGTATTAATGTGTAAAAATGACAACGACGTGTACGTGAGTTCAGCACGCCTTATTCAAAAAAAACTATCTACGTTGTTCCATTACTTTCGGAAGCAACAGAGAGACGTGGATCAGGTACGAAATTTGAGACATACCATTATGGAGAATCTCCTTGACCTTCGGCGGTTTTGCTTTCTGAATCGCTTTGTCCTTTAATGACTTCGGCTTTTCCCGCCCAGTTACAGTGACGGACGACCAGTAGAGATTATTGCCCTGAAGATGAACCGTTATTCTACCGATAAGCGCTAATAAGTGTTATGGTTCGGGAATGAAATGAGTGAAGAAAACAAAGAAGGCATCTCACCTGGGGGCTGACTCCACTTCGAAGAATGGGTTGGAAATCCGCCATGATTTGGGAGTGGACTGCTTTCTATGAGCTACAACTTATCTGGAACAACTGGAACGCGTAAGGGCAATGGAAGATGACAAATCGATTGATGGCGTTCTTCAACAAGAGGACTAATGAAGGGACAGAATGAGGTGAAGAGGAAGGAAAGGAATGAATTGGATTGATAAGACGAACGATTCGATAAGAGAAAGAGAGGGCAGAGAATGGACAGGAAGGAGATCAAATGACTGAGAGAGACGACGACTGATTAGATTATGTCTATGACGACAGACGAAGATGAGACAATTATACAATGATATCATATCAGTCTGCGCCTTTGTAGTGTCTCGCTCGATCGAGTAAACGATATACTACAGATATTCATGGTCGAGCTGAACACTGGGATGACCAGCTGACAATTCAATGTGCCTTATTTGTGCTTCCCTCACGATGGAAGTATTTGATAGGGGCTGTCACTGCCCCGCTGTGTCTGCGCAAAGCTCTTTACCAAATGTGGAATAATGGAATACGTTTATCGGAGGGCACCCGTGAATTCGGACTTGTTTTGCAGTCTTGACGTTATAATTTGTTCGATCATCGGTAGGGAAGAAGAGCAGACGCGGGAAGGGAGAACGAGACGGACCATGACGATGAACCATTCGTATTGTGAACCATCACATTCGCATTCTGATTAGGGGCGAGTGGAGGAGCAGGCACGGGAGACGGAATGAAGGGGGCAGAGTTTGTGGCCTGCAACAAAATACGGACCATTGCGAATCATATGCTGCTTCATGACGAAATAATCCCGAAGACATAATGAACTAAACAATCACACAACATTTCAAAGATGTCAACGAACCTGCTGGACAATAGGATAGACTTGATCATTGAATACAGCTCTCGCTGTGGGCGCATAGTTCTGTTGCATCGTTGGCTGGGCGTTTAGATTGCAATAGTTGTACTGACCAGGAGGGGTGGACTGCCAGTTTTGGACTTGACTGCAAGGATAAGCTGGTTATCTAAAGACGTCAAGGGAAGGCTGTTACCCTGTCTTAGCGAAGTCAGTCCATCTGTGTCCCATCTCATTGGCTACTCTCATATCAGCAGCTGTCGGTTGTCCTGTCGTCCATACTGTCTGACTCATGAAGAGGAAATATTGATCCTGACCACGGAATACCGCTGGAATATATTAATTGTCTCTATTAATGGCAAAATCCCTAAAAGCAGATCGCCTAAGCAGAACATACGTTTCCAATCTCCAGTGTTGGGCACATTACTCCTTCCCAACTCTGATACGTGAGTGAATTGGAATAGTCGAGTGTCTGCTCCTTGCTGTTGAACGAGATTCACTTGAGAGACTGATTGAGAAACTCCATTTGCATCCGATGAAATCTGCAAGAAAACGTTTATTTGAGTATCAATGATTATGGATAACCTTTGAGATAACTTGGAGATACTGCATTGTCTGCTGATTATTTCCTCCATTTGACTGAGAGAATTGTGTATTCGTGTACGTTTGCTGATATCCATTGTTGGTCGGTTGCATCTGAATATACTTAATTTGAAAGGAAAAGCTAGTCAGTGCACCTGGGTATTCCCGTTGTTCGGATTGTAAGTATTCGCGTTGGATTGAGACACAATCTGAAGCGTTTATTTTTTGAGCGAAGTGAAAAGATGCACTCACTTGATAGTTCTGATTTTGACCATTGTTATTGCCATTTTGAGGTGGATTGTAAAATTGTTGATTTTGCTGAGGTTGCTGAGTGATTCCGTAGTTATTCTCGATTATGTTTTTGACATGAAATATCAATTTGATTTTAAAATAATATCCAAGTTGTCTTGATGTTATCCTTCCCAGCGGTCCACATTCATAATACATGTTGTTCATTTTGCATTTTTCTTGTTGTTACTTATGTTTTAACGATAAAAGTTAATTACCGAATAAGTTGAATATAAAAAATATGGAAAAAATATAAATTTAAAAAAAAACGTATGGAATGCTCGGCAATGGTGAAACCTTTGTGTTTTAGAACCCCCCTATACCTGTGCTGCATCCGTTCCATTGATCTTATTCTTCTTCGCGAAATCGACGAACCATCCATCGAATAATTGCTGTTCAGACTGACCTCTAGCACTTCCATCAGCGATCATACGGAATACTGAAAACGTATCCATTGATTTATCGTGACATGAAACAGATCAATCAGTTATTGATTCTTCATTACCGTAATCGGCGTCTTCATCCTGTACAGTACCGATGATCATTGGAATTCTTCGTGCGTTCTGGGACAGAGACTGTGGAGAACCAGGCATGAACGAGTTATCACGAACGATTACCCATTTGGAGGTGCGGTACTGAAACAAATCAATGGTCGATCACGCTGAGATCTGTTGCTGAGATCACTCGGAAAAGTATTCTTAAATTATGAGATAGATAGACTGACTCCTTGAAACTGGACGAAAACGTCGACAGTGAGTGACTGCAGACAAGTCCTTAGACGGGCATTCGAGTAGCCAGCACGAAGTTGATCAGACGAGACATTACACATCTGCACGAAAAGCTCATTCCTTTTTTTGTAACACAATCTGGTTGATTTTTATTCATATTCAACTGACTGACCGCCATAGCAAGCTGCAGACTGGGATCCTCATCAGCGACAGTCTGTTGACGAGGAGGAGGAGTCGTCGTGTAGGGAGGCACGTACTGCTGTTGTTGCTGATACGGTTGCTGCTGTTGGTTCAGTGGCTGGTAGGCGAGTCCGGGATCTCGCTGCAGTGTTGGAATCGGAGTGGCTGTTGGTTGCTGCTGAGAATACACTATATATGCGAGTGTTTCTCAATGCCGTCTTTACCGGTGTGTCTTGATAACAGGTGTAGATGGATCCGCTCTGGAGGATCGCCTGCTGGAAGAGGCCTAAACCAATTTATGTGAATCCACTACTATGACATATTTTATGTACATGACCACATTTAATGTCATAATCTACGAACCATTGCTCATGGGTGACAATGCATGGGCAGCCACAGCACATGCTCCATCAGCGTGTCCACACAAAGTCATTCGATTGGGATCTCCTCCGAAATTGCGAATATTCGCCTGCAAGAGTGACTCATTTCTCGATTCTCAACTCGTCAACCACTGTAACTCACACTCGACTTATCTATTTGTTTACTAGATACCAGGTCACTCTACCTTATCTTCATAACTGCGTAAGAGAGGGAGTAAGCAAAGAAAAATTGCGAATTTGGCACTTCAGTTTGCGCTGACTTTAGTAAATGCGGAGTGTATGACTCACCTGAATCCACTGTAGTGCCATCACTTGATCCTGCATTCCGAGATTCGCCGGAACTCCCGAGTTCGCAAGGTTGAAAAAACCTAAAAGGGGCAAACAATGAGCTATTTGTTCTGTATGCTTTGTGACACGCCGACTACTTGTTTGCTACTGCTGACACATTGGAAGTTCGAAGTAGAAGAAGAAAGACCAGATTAAGACAAGAATAGAACTGTTATTTTGATGACTAGGCCTACAAAATATGATAAGTCATCGTTAAACTTGGCCTACCGAGGGCGCCCAATCTGTACTGCACAGTGACCACAACGACACCACGCGATGCCAGATTACGAACGGTTCCTGAAACATTCATTCTCATTTCGGTTCCCGGTCCCAATTCTGAAGCATAAAGTTTCCCAGTAAATATGAATTCATGCAATCACATTTGTATAATAATATTTCCAGGAACCAACGGGCTTACCAGGAATCTCAGCTTCATTGGCACCTCCTCTAGTGAATCCTCCTTCGCCGCCAATGAAGATCATCACTGCGTTCAGAGATGTTGTATTACCAACCTTCAACATGCATACTTATATGATACTTCAAAAACTAGCGTATTGAAAAAGCAAACGGTACTTGCGTAGTGAAGATGTTGAGATAGAGACAATCTTCAGAAACGGGACCAGGACTAACGCCCGCTTGGGGACATCGACCTGATATAATTATATATCAAAAGAATTCGCGAATTTCTCACCTCTCAAATACGTGGCATCGTAGAGTTGGTTTGATGGCTGCATTGGTACTGGTTCCTAAGAAAATATAATGTTTTCTGGAAGAGTATTCAAATTTCATTTCCTGAGGTAAATGTAAACTAGATAAATGTATATTGACCGAGAATCGAAGTTGTCCAGTGGGAGGTTGTGCATAGGGAACTCCCAGGAAGGAATACGCAGATCCATAGTAAAGACCACTCGTGTTCGTACCTAACAATCATCGATTGATCATCTATCATCTCATGGTTCGTACCATAATCCAACTTGGCTCCTTGCACGGCTCCTTGGGGCGTCGTAACAGTGACATATCGTTGATTTTGAGCGAGAAGGCAAGAAGGAACAAAGAGGAGAACTACGAGGAAAGACATTTGGAAGAAGTGAACGGAGGATTCAGAAGATGGTAGATACCTCTCTCTCACTTCTGCTATTTACTCCCTCCTTCTCTACCAACTTTCTCGCTAACAAACTTTGGGATGTTGACACACTACTCTGTTTCTCGGCTCCCGCAGGCAAAGAAAACCGCCGTCATGAATATTCGTGTTTGCACCTTTGAGCATGTTCCATTTTGAACTGGATCAACTACAGAATCGACTTGAATTTGTGTGAAAGAGCACAAAAATTTTTTTGCTCATTGTCAGCAATGTTCGTGTGGCCTCACGAGCTATCCGAAAGGGCAGACCATTTTTGCATTCCGCTTTTACATAATTTCAATGTGCTTGATCGTAAAACGTTCTAGGTTAGTGAAAACTTTGTAATATTCCCCAATTGAAACATCGATCGGTACACTTTATCTTCAATATTAAACATTTATCTGTTTCTTAACACTTATTGTCACAGAATTGATCTCCGAAAATTCGGCTTTTTACTCTCTCCAAATAATCTTTCAATGGTTTGAATTCGGTCGATTCGAGAAGATCATGAAGGGAGAACCTGTGATACACTCATTGTTTTGCGCTGATGTTATCTTGCATACCTCGCAGAAGGAACAGCGAAATAGCTCGATCCAAATTGACCGAATGCAGTGCAGTCCACCTTTAAACAATATATTGAGGAAGATACTTCGATTCACAGGACGAGATTAAATTTCAATGCCCTAACCGCCATTGGTTCCTCTCCGAGCAGAAACTTTTTATTGCCGAGGATCGTTTGCAGATTCAGTAGATCGTTTCTGAAGATAACGATGTCATTTAATCTATCTGAGTTTGATACCTGAATAATTCATTGTATTCACTCTCCTTGAACTTTCCAATCGCTGTTTCGACTTTCACTCGCTTCTGAAAAGTTGGACGATGTGATCAAATGAATGGGAATATTTGTATGACCTTTTTCTCCAAGAAGAATCCTCCAATGGCAGATACGATAGGAAGGAGAAAGGAAGGCATTCCATTCGCTGCAGCCGTTGAACATACGACCTGACCATAGAGAGGAAGCTTTGCTGCTACCATCAAACTGCAAGAATGAGAGATGAATTGATGTGAATGAATAGAGCTTTGAGATATACGCCGGTTCCGAATACACCCCAAACAATCGGATCGGACAATCTTACTTGGCAGTGTGATTATCGAGCAATCGATCGATCGCGTGTCCGATTGCTGCAGTTTCGTCATTGGGATATGCCTGAATGTAGACTGAATGAACATCGTCTCCCAATTGTGAAAAAAACCTTGAGTTTGAATATCTGAGTGAGTCTTCTGAGGATGATCTGCGAGTCAGAATATTGTTGGCCATTCAATTCGATGAATGGAAGAAGATCATTCTGACCACGTGCGGTGAGAGTGTTTCGTCGCTGAAGATCGACATATTATTTTAAAATAATTCAATCACAAAAGAAAATGTATAGTGAACGAAAAAAAAACAATTCGTATTGAGATTTCCTTGCCTCAAATTTGATTTCATGCAATCTGCAGAATGATTCAACTTTAATGCAATATGGAGAAGTGGAAGAGGCTGTTGGTGTACCGCTCAGCTGCAATGACACTTGTGATCATTAGCTCTTCTCTGAGGTCTTTCAATTTTCTTTATCGACTATTTATAGGAGTTTGAATTGATAAAATACAACTCATTAATATGTAAAAAATTCGAACCTGATAAAGGTAGACAACATCTTTCTTGTAGTTCTTTTCCTGGAGTTCCAATGGTTTCTCACCCTTGATCTTTTTGAGAAGAAAAGGAACGACCTAGAAGAAATTTTATATTCGTGACCATATTCGTTTTTCCGTGCATTGCCCGAACTGTACCACCAAAGAACAAGAGAAATACAGTCAGAAAATGTAAGGAACAAACCTTGCTTGCTATGGTTGCCAGTCCGACAAAATAAACGAATGAACTGAGACTGCAACAGTCGCATCCAAACATCTCAGTATTGATAAAGCGGGCAGAATAGGGCTTGTGAAGCGAATAAATACGCTCGAGAATTGAAGGAAAGACAGAAAAGCGACTACAGAGTGAGTGTGCGTATGGATAGAGCAAAAGAAATGAAGAGAGAATAGAGAAATAGAAGGATTGCGTCTCTCTGTAGTGGAGAATGCGCTTGTTTGTAGTATTATCGTGAGCTCCCATTGTGGATTATGACTGCATGATTTCCATGGAAAAATGTAAAAACTTTCATCGATGAAGGTGAAATGAAACTGAAACGAATGAAGCAATGATCTTCCGATTGCAGACTATTGGATAACAGCCGATCACAAGTGTTGGTGAGGATAAATCTGTTCTCCCATCAAATGACATTGTCTTCTTCATTTTTTCTTCTCCTTTTATTCCGTAAATGATCACCAGCATAGTTACAGGAGAGAAAGATGTTTAGCATTGGGTGGCGCTTTAAAAAAATATTTTCTTCATATTCACAGTCCATAATGCATAGATAGATTCAAACCGACGCATACCCATTGGCATTCACATTATGCCCTGACTCCAGCATTTTGGAGAAATTTTACCGCTCAATTGCTAAGTAGTTCAAAAATCAAATCACAAGTTTTGGCTTCTCACTATGGCTCTTAGCATTTCATTCAATGACGATGTCAGTGTCAGATTTATTCATGACGAGGTGCGTTTTTAAAAATGTTTTGATTCTGTTTTTTCGTGTTTCTTGTTATCACAAATTCCCGCCTTGTTCTTGCTCTTATTATTTTTTCAGCCCGAGCATGAGCCTCTCGCTGATCATTCAATAGGTGATTTTTAGTTCTCTTATGAGAAATTCAATACTTTATAATTTCGTCTTACTATCTTAGTGATATTTTAAAATTATTTTAGATAATTGTTTTCCTCTCAGGAATCAAATCTATTCTCAAACCATCGCCAAGTACAAAGAAGGAATTAAGTAGCTCGCCGAATTCTGAATTTCGAACGATCACATTCAACGTTGGCAATAGATATCATGGATTCGAAACGTCTGAGGTAGAACTTGATACGTATTTACGTTACTTAGAAAATTAAACTAGCATTTCAGTTTCGTGAATACTCCCATTTTTCATTTACTGACAGACATCATCTGAAGGGGGAAGTGAATCGTCTTAGAGAAGTTGTGAAAGAATGGGCGGAAGATGCAGAAATGGGCATTATGGAAAAAGAAGATCTCCATATTCATACAGTTATCAGAAAACGATTTCGAAAAGCAATCAAAGATCAGAAAGCGCAGGTATGATTTTCCCAATTTTTAGTGTGGTTTTGCACTTTCAAATATCGGACTGCAAGAGTTTTAGGTTGAAATTATTCATGAAAATAAATTTTCAGATTGAAAAGCACATGGAAAAGTTGAGACAATTAGAAGAGAAAAAGAAACGAAAAAAGAGAAGAAGGAAAGCTAAACTTCACGCTAAAGAATATTTGGAAGAAGTTGAACAGGAACAGAGTGAGTACCAACGTAGATAATATCGAAATATATAATTGGTTTCAAACATTAGTCAACTCTTGAAGTTCTATCATGGTAAAAAACAAATTATTTGCAATTGCGCTGCGTTTAAGCTGTTTCTCCACTCACTGATTCTTCAATTTCAACTTCCATTGGATCGTCCAGATTGGAGCAATTGATCAAAACGGTCGAATCAGTCGTCAATAATTGATTATTCAGTTTTACTGTTTACGCCTTCTATGCTTCATAATCACAATAAAATAATGACATTACAAACGATTTTTGTATCAAGATTTTTTCAAAGCATGGCATCTGAGAGTTTCTGCACGAAGTAAAATAAAGAAGACTATTCACTAATGGTGCGAAAAAGAAAGATTTGATCATCTTCGGATTCTCATTCGTCGAAGATGTTTCTTCGAAAATTGCCAAAATCTTCTAAAAGGGGATAAAAGAGTCTTCTTGAGATCATCGAATTGTCCCGAACGAGGAATTCTCCATTGGGAAGTATCACTGGCCATTGAATACGTGACAGACTTTCCATCAAATGATCTACGCAGATCAATCAATTCACATCGCCTGGAAGAAGAAAACACGTTAGATCTGCAACTGGACTGTAGAATGCGACGGTAGATTTTTGGATTCAACACTAATGTGATCTTTGAAAGAAATTACATACATATTGCTGTTCTGGATGAGAATCTCATTTGATTTCGCGAGAAGGAAGAGAATCGCCGTTTCGTAGGGAAGGAAGGAACAATTCCGATCACTTGGCCATTCACTTGCGAGATTCCCACTTAGAATACGAAGATTGGAGAGATGATGAGAAGACTACAAGACAATAGCTTTAAAAAAGTGTAAAGTGTTGGTTCTATAATCAGTAAAATACTTGCCCATTCATTGAAATTCCTCAAGATCCATTCTGCCTCATCTTCTTTCATCAATTCTCGGGGTAGTTTTGACTCAATCTAAACTCGCATATTGAACAGTATTTTTCACTTTCCCACCTTTTTATGATAATTATCACTCCAATTTCTCGTTTCCTCATCGTTCATTGCACGATTTCGTTTCTAGAAGCTATATTTTTTGAGTCAAATTGTTAATAATTACTAACTGGAGGCATCGAGGTGATGTCAGCTGTATCATTTCTCGTTTTTATATTCCTAAAATGCTTAAATACACAATAAAACAATTGTAAATGCAATAAAAAGAACAGAACCTCTTGGTATTCTGATGAACAAGAGCGGCCGCAGTTACTTCCAATTTCTGAAGACAATTGAATGGATTGAGACTGATGGAGAGATCATTCAACAGATGAGATGACTACAATGCACTGACGTCATCAACCCCTTTCCTTATTCGAGGGAGTACTACCTCTGGCATTTCTGTCAACTAAAACAACGTACGTCATCGATAGTTGAGGATATCTGATGACAGACATCGTTGATTCGCTCTTCGTAGTGAATTATTTTGTCCTTTCTGCAACCAAATCATCAGGAAACCTTGATTTCAATGCATTATTGTTCTTACAATCGATCCCTCTCTTCTTCCATTCTCCTTCCATCTTCACCCATTGTCATTAGTACACTCTCGAATGGACCACACGCAGGAAGTCCCGCCTCCCTGTTCTCAATCGAATTCTCCGTTGCTTCCACCAGAAGACTGATTATATCGATCTGAATCATGAGTTGAGTCAATTGCATCTTTTTTTGCACATTCTGCAAAAAAGGGCGTACATCACAGTTGAATCTGGGTGTAATCTGTAGTCTCGCTCGTTCTCTCGCCCTCTCCGAATCATCGTCGAAGAGGATATCTGGTGCTTGCTAAAAATAGTAAAATAGAACTTCGAATCCTCTTCAAATGGCTTCATGAGCTCAGACTAAACTGACCCAAGGACTCAGCATGGTTCTCATTTATGTTTAAGAGATCAGATGAAAGACGTCGATGTTAAAGGATTCTGAAACGTCCAATTAGAATCAATGGGGAGTATGTAATATATGATATTATGAGAGTGGACAGACGAAGAGAGAGAGAGGGATCCGTTGCTATCCCTACTCCTCCCATTTCTCCTCCCCCTAACGGATAATTATAGACCATTGACTGATGACGCGCTTACTTCTCGCATAAGTAACCTTTCTGCGTGATCTGATAAACAAAATCGAATATCTAGCCTGGTGAGTGTAACAATGACTTCGGTGAAAAAGTATTCTTTAAAAATATATTGATTGTATTTGAACATTTATCTACATAAAATACATTTGTCATAGCAATGGCGAGAAGACAAAAATACATGGATGCAAGGCACAACATTGTATGTGATATTGTACAGAAAATAATGATATCTTACAGAATTGTGTAGATAGATTGATTTCATATAACTCTCCCAAGTAAGAGATGCGTGCAATTAGCATTTTATGTCAATATTATTTTCTTCCGCAAAACGAGGGAATTTCGATAAGAAATGTTTGATGAGTTCAGTATCAGTTACATCCCTTAAATTCTTCACTTCTTCACAATTTGCACTGTGTCTGCTATTTCGTATTTCCTGAATTTTACAAATCCCGTTCACAACGTCAAACTCTAGAATAATAATGAGAAATCCCTGACCATATCATCAAATTCTGTCTGTAGCTCTTCAATGCAATTCTGTAAATAAGCTCGTTGTTTTGCCTCTTTATTCAATCGTCTCTTCTCCATGCTTCTTACAACCTGGAAATTACTTTTTTTTTTGGATAAAAGGATAATTTTGTTACCTGATTCTCTTGATTTTTGAGAACCTCTCGATATCGTTCTCTGATCTTGTCATAAGCGTGAAATTGTTCAAACGCCAGTGTATATATTGGATGGTCTTCTTTGAATTTTTGCTTCACACTCTCTATCATTTCCTTGCAGCTTTTCCACAGTATTTCCAGGTGTTCTTCGTCTTTATACCAGTGATGGAATTCATCATTACTCTGAAAAAAAAGCAGAAATGCCTTCTTGAAAGGGGTAACAGATACCAAGAAAGCTTCACAAGAATGGTAGCGATTTCCAACGCTGAAAGATATCGTTCTCTTTGTAACAAGTGGTGGAGTGTGTTTGGAAATCTCCTTGGAACTCGTCGAAGACTTCAGAATTGACTTTATTCCTTGAAAGTAATTTTTGTCCAAATTACATAAAAAAACATCAGTCAGAAATAACAATAAAACGTACGTTTTCGAGGTTCGTTCTCGATCAATTTCTGGATGTTGTTTCCGATGAATCGCACTCTCACTTGTTCATTGAATGAAATTCGGCGATTCGTGGGTAGATTATCTTCACTTCCCATTTTCAAATGGATGCTCAAGTTCAGTGCACAGATGGGAAGTGAATATGATACAAGCGAACCTCCCAGAAATTTGAATAAATGTGCATTGTGTCATGCCAGAAAAGAAGCCTACCCAGT
Organism: Pristionchus arcanus; assembly: GCA_900490705.1. Lineage (NCBI taxonomy): Eukaryota > Metazoa > Nematoda > Chromadorea > Rhabditida > Neodiplogasteridae > Pristionchus > Pristionchus arcanus. The sequence goes on along the minus strand of LS486805.1, from coordinate 100,092 downwards.
GGTGTGTATCAGATAATTATGAATAGGTGGGAATATCTACTGTGTCAAGAACTGTGTAGCGAAAAGCTTACAAACTGCGTATACTGTCAGACAACATTATCATTAGTATTTATCGGGGTGCAGGTTATTTAACAAAGTGGGATAATAGATGATTGAGATGATGAAAGACTGATTCGAAATACTAGGAAAGATGGGCGAATGTGATTCCTTACTGTCAATTGTTCTCCATGCGAGACGAGCGAACACAGGCTACACCGTTTATCCAAAACTAGATATCTATGAAAATATCCGCATCATCGACATTTTAGTTACCTCTTTTTTTCGCTATCAATCAATGTACCAAATTCTTGATTTTGAAATAAATTGTTGTTTTCGCTCGCTCAACTTTCTCACACAACACGCACTCTCTCTCACTCTCTTCACTATCTCTATGTATTGGTGATAACAAAAATGGTGCGAGAGTGAGACGCCTTTTATAACTGATCACTATCAACTTCGCCCTCTCTTCTCTTTCTCATGGAATCGGTTGCTGAACACATCAAGTGCTCTATTTGCTTGGATACTTTTGGTAAGCGGTAACGATAAATGTTTTCGGGATACATAAGATATATGTGCTTGAGATTCATCTAATCATCAGCCGCGATGTTTTCCCTGTGGACATTCGTTTGGTCTCTCTTGTATTCAATTACTCAGAAAGGCATCGATGTAAATTAGTAAATCGGTTAAGAGAAATAAAAGAAAGATTTATTATCAGGAATAGATGTCCTACGTGCAAGACTGAAGTGAATCTATCGATTGATCATCCAATTAACTTCCAATTGATTGGAATTCTCGATGCACTTGCAGCATCATCTTCTCAGAATTCTTCACCTTCTCCTCTAAAGTGAGATCCCTTCTATTATCCCTATCAATCCTCACACAGACCGTCACCTTCAATCTGCTCCAATTGCAATCGAGCTCATCCTTCTCTTCGAACTTGTATCAACTGCGAAGTTTGTGCAATCGTAAAAGTCATTCGTAAATTATCATTCAGACTCATCCCATTCTCTGTCCTCATTGTGCACGAATCAATCATAATGGCCATTCATTCCTCTCATTCGATCCTTCCCGCGAAGTTTCATTCTAATGTTTCCCTTTCCGAATTTAATATCAGAAAATGGAAGCGATTCGATCTCTGAAGAAATTGGGAGATTCATTGAGTGAATTAAACTCGAATACAAATGAATTGTTTACACAGTGCATCGATTCATTGAAGAAACTTCAAAAGGTTCGTTAGATAGTAGGGTTGCAAGTTCGAGTCGAGAGTCTCGCACTTGCGAGACTCCCGCACTGACATCTTTCCTTGCCTCCCCGACGAGAGAGCATGGGGTTGGGAGAGAGTGCAGACAGAGCAGAGGAATGTGCTCTCTCGTTTCCCCACGCTCTCTCGCCGTCTCTTATGGGAAGGGACTGCGGGAGTCTCGCATCCTTGCGATACTCTCGCACTAGTGCGAGAGTATTGATCTCGAACTTACAACCCTATTAGATAGTACGAAAATAAATTCACCACCGTAATCAATAGGAGTGTGAATCTCAATCGATTCTTCGAAATTTTGAAACTTTGGCTGAGAGAAATCCGAATGAAGCAGTGAAAAGAGCGGATGAAGCCTCAGTGTTGATCGGAAAGACGGAGATGAATATCGTCCAAGTATTGAGTCCAATCGTACCCATTTTAGAGGTGACAGATTTAATTCCCGCGTATTGTTAGAGGAGTATTACGATTAATTCTCTTGAGAGCATTTCATTCGATCTGGCAGGAGCAAATCAGGGAAAAGAAGAAAAGGAAAGAGAAGATGCTGATTAGTGAGATTGAGATTACATATGAATATATTATTTGTCCCGAATTCCAGTATGCTGGCACTCAGTTTATCATTGAATGAGATTGAAGATGAACCAAGAGAGAGGGATTTGATCACTTTATAATTGATCTTATTTTGAAATACAATTATTTCGATATGCCTATTGTTTATGTTGAAAGACCTTTTAGTCTTACATAGGCAGCATCCAAGCTCCGAATTATTCTACTATTTTTCTCTTCCTAATTTTTGTATTCGTCCACTTATCGGGGTCAACAAAAAATGTGAAACAAAAATTAGGACGGGTAAACGCGAATTTGCGAAAAGGAAAAAAAGGTAGAAAAGGTAGAAAAGGCCGTTTGTTCGGTAATGGGAGCGATGTACGATATTTAATTCCCGCGTATTACGATTAATTCTCTTGAGAGCATTTCATTCGATCTGGCAGGAGCAAATCAGGGGAAAGAAGAAAAGGAAAGAGAAGAGGCTGATTAGTGAGATTGAGATTACATATGAATATATAATTTGTCCCGAATTCCAGTATGCTGGCACTCAGTCTATCATTGAATGAGATTGAAGATGAACCAAGAGAGAGGGATTTGATCACTTTATAATTGATCTTATTTTGAAATACAATTATTTCGATATGCCTATTGTTTATGTTGAAAGACCTTTTAGTCTTACATAGGCAGCATCCAAGCTCCGAATTATTCTACTATTTCACTTATCACATATTTCTGAACAATTCCAGAGATCATATTTATTAGTAGAAATAACATGAGGTCATGTTTTGTAAATTGCAGAAATAAATGTTTGTCAACTCTTTTAAATAAATATGTTAATTTGGAGATCCCCCTTACGATCACGCAAATTAAATTAAATGAGTCATTTCAATAATTACCATCAAATTATTGAGTCTTCGAGTCGCATTCCCCTCTCTCATTCTACCATTTTCTCTTCATTTCGCACGGTTGGATGGATTGGATCCTTCGGAAGATTGGTCTTGTAAGGAAGAATAATTGGGTGGAAAGAGCTGAGAAGACTGATGTGGATGAGGTATGATACTACTTACCCTTGGTACCAATTATCTCTTCCTCTTCAGTCATCAATCGAACCAGTCTCTTCTCCCGCCTCTCCTTCGTCCAATTCAGAGACCGAATCAGAGGTCCTCTTTCTTTCCTTTCCCTTCGAATGAATCTATTCAGACAGAAACTCCTTCTCTCTTCAATGAAGATCATCAATATGCACTTGAAGCTTTGACAAGAAAGAAGATGTGGATTACTGTGAAGAGTGAGAACTCCCCCCCCCTCTCCCCTCTCATTCCACTTCCTTCCTATTCAGATCTTCGATTTCATGCGAATGGAGTCTTCTCTAATGTGTATAGAGGAACGATGACTCAACCAGAAGAAAGAGAGGTTCATTCCCTTTCATTGATTACTCCTTCAATGACTTCATTCAGATAGTAATGAAGAAGTCCTTTCCTCCTCCTGATGTGAGGAATCCCGAGGTATTCAATCTATTCTCTTCTCTTCTCTTCTCTCTCTATCTATTAGATGCTTCTTCTTGCCGCGATGAGATTGAGTAATCCACGTAATATTATGCCCCTTCTTTATACTTATAAGAGAAGACACGAAGCACAGGTATGGTGATGAAGAAGAATGAGATAATTGATTAATGATAGATCTGCGAAGTGATTATTCTTCCCTACATGCCTCAGTCTCTCGATCAACTCATTGGGTTCGCTTCCGATTCCATTTGTTCACTAAGTCGATTTCTTACAGTAAACTCGATATGATTGATATCAAATTGTATACATGGCAACTATTCAACGGACTCTCATTCCTTCAGAATGTAATCAACTATTCTATTCCAATCATATCTTATCCTTCCTTCATCAGAATAATATTGCCCATCGTGATATCAAACCTGTGAATATTCTTATCGATCACGACAAAGGAGAACTTCTTGTGAGATTAAAGATGAGAAATCAAAGATCAAAGATCAACTCATTCAGATCGGTGATTTCGGGAATGCAAAAGTGATCGATGAGGGCAAAGCGAGTAGTCCTTACCAGGTAGATCAAAGGAGATGTTCATTCAATCAATTGATAATCACTCAAAAGATCACTCGATTTTATCGTTCACCTGAATTATTATATGGAGTAAGTGAATACACATGGATGGTCGATGTTTGGAGTGGAGGTTGTGTAATGGGAGAAATGATGAAAGGAAGAATATTATTCCCGGGAGCAGTTAGTTATCCATCTCCATCATCTTCATTCCATTCTCCTCTTTAGGATACTGCCCATCAATTGAGTCTCATTCACGAATCATTTGGTCCTCCTTCTTATTCTGATTTTATTGATATGGGAGTAATTTCTGTAACGGATGAAATGAAAATGGATAAATCAACGAAGAAAAGATCACTCAAGAAGGTAAGATAATCAGATCTATAGAGAAAGAGAGTGAATTACAGCACATGCCATCATCCCCGAAAGAGACCATCAAATTCCTCTCACAAGTTCTACAGTATTCCCCTCTGTGAGATCAATCGATAATATCTGAATACAATATCCTCTCTTTATTTCAGTCAGCGATTACACGGAGAAGATGCACTATCTCATTCCATCTTCGAGGAATTATTCGAGGTTATCCATTCTTATTCTTATCTATCTAATAAATGAATTGAAGAGTGATCGAGTTCGAAAAAAAAAAAAAAAAACGAAAAAAAAAGAAAGGAGCTGCTTCTCGATATTACAACTATAAGAAAGTTATCGCCAATAATCGAGGAAAGGTTAGTATTAAAAAGGGAATAAATATATGATAAATAATTAAGGAATCTCCATCAATTCCAACTCCCGCTCACACTCCTGAGAAGTCTTCATTCTCTCTCATATGAAAGAACTATCAAATCAAGAGTATCACAAATAATCATCAATCTTCTTCGATAAAGAATTCACTGTGAAATTATTTCAGATAAGAGTAATATAAGAACAATCTGCTCTAGTTTGTTGAGGGATAATTGATAGTATCTAAATGTCGTTTACCATTTCTGCTCTTTGCATTCGAACATTTTCAATAGAGAGTCTCCTTCTCGTTTATTCTCCATTCGATTTTTTGACCTACTCGGTTGTATTGTTATTTCTTTTGCTCTTCTACAACTGAAATGGACGATCTCAATTTGGCTAAGCGAATTGTCAGTTCTTTTCTTTATACTCTAGATTCAATCATTGAAAAATGCAGGCTAATGACCTTCTCAAGGCGGCTAAGACCGATCCGAATTTGAAGGGCACGGCATCTGCAGCAGCCGAATTAGTTGCTTCGTTGGTGAGATAATATCCAACTGATGATATGCGCTTCATTGTCTTATTTAAGGCGTTGAAGGCCGATCGCCAGTCGGCACACGCGTCGTCCCAAACTGAGATTCCTCCCACGATCGACACTCGTAATTCAAATTTGTATATCACGCCTGTCACGAGAGAATCGAGCTAGATTTACAATATGTGGGAATGGGGCGAAAATCATGAAATGAGTTAGGGTCAGTTTTGGACACCTCTAGGCATATCCTAGCAACCCCCAAACGTTCTTTATGCTCAGATCATTTTGGGGCTCCATGTACCGGGTCGGTATCCTGGAGCTCCAACTTTGAACGTAAATATCTCGCTTCCGGTGCATTTTTGAGAAAAATATTTCTAAGAGTGACCCTGGCTACTTTTTGATCCTCTATCGAACTGCACCGGTTAGAACTCATGAAAATTATTCCGAACAGTGCTACACGCAAACATGCATAACTACAAAACGGTTGGAAAATACCTCCCCAGTTTTTGGCATGTTACATAACGGGTCGCGCTCTTTCGAATGAGTGGCTTGCGCAAAAAATTGAGTAGTCCTCTCGTATGATTCACTCCATATAAACGTTTTCAATCATTTGAACTTGAAATTCAACAGCGGAAAAGGGGAAATCGTGATCATTCTCCTCAAATAAATATGAAGTGAGCGGTGCCGAATGAAAATGGCTGTTGTAAAAAAACTTCAAATAATCAAAAACTTTTCGATGGAGTGAATCATACGTGAGGACTACACAATGTTCTGCGCAACCCACTCATTCGAAAGAGCGCGACCCGTTCTATAACATGCCAAAAACTGGGGAGGTATTTTCCAACGGTTTTGTAGTTATTCATGTTTGCGTGTAGCTCTGTTCGGAATCATTTTCATGAGTTCTAACCGGTGCAGTTCGATAGAGGATCAAAAAGTAGCTGGGGTCACTCCTAGAAATATTTTTCTCAGAAATGCGCCTGAAGCGAGATACTTGCGTTCAAAGTTGGAGCTCCAGGATACCGACCCGGTGCATGGAGCCCCAAAATGATCTGAGCATAAAGAACGTTTGGGGGTTGCTAGGATATGCCTAGAGGTGTCCAAAACTGACCCTAACTCATTTCATGATTTTCGCCCCATTCCCATCTTCAGCTCGATTCTCTCCTGACGAGCGTGATATCCCTTTCCAATCTTTACTTGAGCTTCGTCATCGAATAATAGAATCGGTCACAGCTCCACGGGAGCTTCAACTTCAAGCCAGGTACAATGTACGGAATTTAATTAAACTCATTCTTCATGATTTCAGACCCCACAGAGACCAATGGGAACTTCAACGAGCGGGTACGATATTCCTATTCATGATATCGTAACAAATAAATCACATCAGAGCGCCTCCCTTCCTGGCCCTTCTGGGTAATTCTACGAAGAGTGCCCGCGTCGTAAGCATCTTATATTTAAGCTATGTTCAGGACACTAAAACTTTTCAGAACCATCGCTTCCACCCGTACGGTGTTGTCATTACTCCACAGGTACTCACCTACACTGAATGGGTTACATTTTCATTCCAGGTGTTCCAATCGAGAGACATCCAATGTCCTGTCCCCACTTGTGCCACTGGAGTTAGCATGGCAGTCCAATCAAAGAGAAATTCTTTCCTTCCAGACGGTGTCTGAAAACGCTCACGGGTTACTCCTACACTTGTACAAAAACCATGGATGGACGCTCCCTTCCGTGAGCAAATCCTTTCCATATAAAACAAATTCTGGATATTCAGGCGAAGATGAAGATGGTGTGTATGGGATGCTCGATTGGTACCAACAAAGATCATGTCCATCTCCATAATCTGGTGAGTACGAGTGAGTGGATAACAACCAATGTATCATTCCAGTGTGGAAGCCCGACCAGATTGAAGAAACTCTGAAGAGAATAAGAAGATGCTAACATATCTATAAATATTATTCAAGTTCGATAAAGCAATAGATCCATTTCTATTTCTCCTAGACGATCAAAAATCAGGGAATCGTTTTCAAAAAAGCACTTCTGCAACTCCTAGCACGTATCCCCCTTATTTCGGGTCCCTCACTTCTGTTTGTGTCCGGCTGATGACTTGAAAACGAAGAGAGTATGCACTTTCATTCAAAAATTAAGAATGATAAAAGGATGAATCATTGTAAGTCACCTCCTTATCTCGTCCAGTCTCTTTCCGCCTCTCTTCATTGCCGACAACATTCTTTCAACTTTATTTTTGCCATCGATTTTGTTCTTCGTACTTCAATGGATATACTAGAACAGCATTGCACATGTGGAGTCTGTCTCGAATTATTTGGTATGATTTATTTGACCTTATGTTTTGTTTGGTGCGGAAATGAATGCGTAATGTATACAGTAGCGCGCAAAAGTATTCGGGCACTTTTTGTTTATGCTATAACTTTTTGACCAGGTAAGCAATAACTTTGAAACTTTCACATCAGTGATTAACTGTGTTGGACATTATTTTGCTTCTTTGAAAGGAATGTGAAAAATCGATATTATTGCATAGTGATGACGAAATCGCAGTATGTTTTGCGAAACCCCGTTATTCCTAGAATAATTTTTTTCATCTTTCCAAACTTTTTATGTATAGACATATGATCGAGGACTACCCAGAAAATAAGTTTCAAGTTGCTGCCGCTTGCTGCAGCGGCTGCAGGGCTGCTGCAAAATCATGGGCGAATTTTCATAGCTCCGCTCTTAGACAAGCTAGAGACTCGTTCTAAAGATCATTCTGCTTCTTATAATGAGTAATAATTATCCTCAGAGTTTGGTGTAGATTGACCGGCATTTACATCTTTTACACCAGAAAGTCACTTTTTCTGATGACCTTTCTTTAACCCTCTACCATTTCAAGGGTGAATTTTGTAAAAATATGTTTTTAGCCCAGGCACATAGGAAAACCATCCTTTAGTAATATCGCAAGTTTTCAGAGCGTTTGCTTTACTCTCCGTTCTGTGGTGATCGATTTACGGAGGCACATTGGGTTCAAAAACGCAAGCCCCGCCCACTTTGATATTTATTATTTCTCTTTCTATCTGAGCCACAGGTCTGAAACTTTGCGACGGTGATAATGTGAGGGTGATCCATAGTTTGGCAAAGTTTGGGCTAAAGTCACCGTCGTTGAAAACAATTGAAGAGGATCCTCTTCAATTCTTCACGTGAAGAGGATCCTCTTCAAACTGACTGTGCCTCCGTAAATCGATCACCACAGACCGGAGAGTAAAGCAAACGCTCTGAAAATTTGGGACATTACTAATGGATGGTTTTGCAATATGCCTGGGCTAAAAACAGATTTTTACAAAATTCACCCTTGAAATGGTAGAGGGTTAAAGTAAGGTCATCAGAAAAAGTGACTTTCTGGTGTAAAAGATGTAAATGCCGGTCAATCTTCACCAAACTCTGAGGATAATAATTACTCATTATAAGAAGCAGAATGATCTTTAGAACGAGTCTCTAGCTTGTCTAGGAGCGGAGCTATGAAAATTCGACCCTGATTTTGCAGCAACCCTGCAGCCGCTGCAGCAAGCGGCAGCAACTTGAAACTTCTTTTC
>LS486805.1:45594-91297 GCA_900490705.1 Pristionchus arcanus | reverse complement strand
TATTCTAGGAATAACGGGGTTTCGCAAAACATACTGCGATTTCGTCATCACTATGCAATAATATCGATTTTTCACATTCCTTTCAAAGAAGCAAAATAATGTCCAACACAGTTCCTCACTGATGTGAAAGTTTCAAATTTATTGTTTACCTGGTTAAAAAGTTATAGCATAAACAAAAAGTGCCCGAATACTTTTGCGCGCTACTGTAGATTCATCCGTCCACTTGCCTCGATCTCTCAATTGTGGTCATACTTTCTGTGATCGATGTATTCATCATCTCAAAGAGAATGGAGATCGTCTGTCTGTCTTTTACTTCCTTTATCTCCATTGACTCTATTCATTTCATTCTTCGTTGCCCTTCGTGTAAATCGACTCAGTATATTTCCACTTCACCTCTTCCAGTAAACTATCAAATACTTGGATTAGCAGATGATTTGAGAACGAAGAGAGAATCGAATGAGAGATGGAGTCTCAGGAGGTACTCGATCATTCATCCTTTCCACTTTGATTTATAAGCCATAGACCGCACAAGGATGGAATAAAATGTGCAGAATGCACCCTTCCTCCCAAAACATCTTCATTGCGAGTATGCAGAAGTTGTGAGGTGAATGCCTTCTCTTCATCATCTTCATTTCTGTTCTTCTTCTTCTTCTTCAGTCCTTTCCCATTCTCTGTCCTGAATGCGCAATCAACAATCATAATGGTCATTCCTTCCTATCGTATGAGTCATTCTTGGCAGTACGTTGTTTACTTTAAAAAAATATTTTGATAATAATTTCTAGACAAAAAAGGCATCCGAAAGTCTTGAGCGACTCGAAGGTTCATGTGAAATTTTTAATTTGCGTTCCCGTGAATTTCCCTTCGCTCGAGTTGCGAATTCACTCGAAAGGCTTAAAATTGTGAGATCTTTTTCGAGGTTTATCAATTGCAACAGAATTCTTGAGAAATGTGAAACGATGGCTGTTTCTCCATCTCTTCGACTTCTCACTACAGAGAATCCAATTGATGCATTGAGACAATCTGATCGATTGATTGAAGTGATCAATCGATCCACTGAAATTATTGCAGAGAGATTGATCGATACTGAAATATTCATCGAAGTAAGTATTAATCCGTTAAAATATGTGGGACATTTAATTTCAATTGTATTAATAGGAGCAACTCCAATTGCTTTCCAACAATGAGTCAACTCGTGAGAAAGGAGGTTGAGAACATTTCCCTATTCTTAATTATCCCTGATTTGCAGGACCAACTGCCCCTCCTGTTCATCCTCGTAGAAGATTTCATCCTCACACAAATAGAGTAAGTTATCATTCTTCCAATTCAGCTTGAAATCATGTCCTTCCCATCTCTATTTGCAGTCGTTGAACGATCGATACTCAAGTGTAATCTCACTAGCAACGAGTATCTCATGCGTAATCTACATCTTATCATTCTTCCCTCTTTCATCTGCATGCATTATATCAATAGCTCTAACGTATTTTGTGATTCTCCCTTGGTACAATTCAACCCCATCCGAAGAAGTTGACTTCGATCCGAAAGATGAAGAAATAGTCACTTCTAATTGACACATTTGAGGTTTACATGTAAAGTGCATAATTGAGAAATCCTTCCAATGATGAATAATACTTAATGACTTCATTTTCTTATAAATTTGTCAATATCATTTATATGCACACAAGTAACGATTACAATAAACGAAGTAAGATGAACAGTTATATACAGCAATGATATGAGAGTGGTTCTCGGGGGGAAGATTCGTGGTAACCTTCGGGCGGGTTACTGTATCGCCAGAGTATCGATTGTCTCATTGACAGAGTTGGCATGACTCTCCACAGAGATATTGTCGTTCATCCTCAGTGTAGAGTGTGTCCACACAGAATCCATCCCGTTTGAATTGACGGCAACTGAAGTGAAAAATTATTGGGTAATTTCTCATCATTGGGGATGCATTTCTTACTTCGGATGTCTGTCTCTGCAGGCCGGCTTACAGTACCCGCACGTCTTCGAGCACTTTTCTTCCAATAGATACTTGTATCTGAATAACCAATTTCATCCCTTCCGCGCATGTTTCGACTAATTCAAACTCTATAACACTTGCTGAAGAGGCTGTCAAAAAATCAATGGGGAATAATTTGATTAATTTGCTGACCTCTCCGCATTGCAGAGATGCTTGTGCTCATCGCAGTTATTGAAGATATCCGTGCAGTTCTCTGCAATTATAGAGAATGCACTGAAACCGTCGTTCATCTGATCTCGTGGTGTAGTGGTTATCACATCTGTCTAACACACAGAAGGCCGGCGGTTCGAGCCCGCCCGAGATCAAATCTTTTTGCTGATTTACTCACTTCTCGTAATCAGCTCCTCTTCCATCTTGACGTCCTCACATCTATCACACGTCAGAGCGCATCTGAATAACATAGATAGTAAATGTGGTTGTACGGCTGTTCAACAGCATACCTCTTAGCCATAGTATACGAGAAAGTAGGATGAGTGCAAAGAGCAACGAATTCTCTACAGTACATGTACTCGTCGAAGCACGTCCCTGAATCAGGAAGTCACATTTAATCTTGGCACGATGCCACAAACCTTTAATCACAGTTTTCACAAGGGAGACTGGAAGTTCCTCGGGTTCTGCTGTGGAAATTTCCGGAAAGAGACTCTGTAGACATCAAAGATTATATTTCGAAAGATCAAAGATCACTCGCATTTCCGAAGAGTTCATCATTTGTCTTCTCCACTTCTTTCGGTCTTTGTCCTCTAACAAGTACCGTTCCCTTAGCGTACTTGTTCGATGATTCGTCATAACTAGGCATGGACTCATTCAAGACTGATCTCTGCAATCATCCATTGACTTCTATTGATATCTTAATCCTACCGTTTCATTCTGATTTCCCTGATAGATGGGGAATGTGGTTTCATTGGCAGCGGCTCTCTCGTTCCCAGTCACATTACCGTACCCAGCAGGAAGGAGTACGGTAAGATTGGAGGGATTCGTGACGGGACCTCCAATAGCAGTTCCATTGTTGCAGAATCCACACGTGGCCGCACAATCAGATTGCATCATTCGACGATGTTCGGGGGATTGACAGAAACCTGGACAACGACTGACTTTAGCGTTTGAAAAAAGTATGTCAAAAAACCTGTCAGAAACCCGCAAAAGTTGCTCTTATCAGTACAAGGCGCTCGTCTTTGAGGGATAGTCGAACCTGGAAGACATTTAGAAATGATATTTAGAAGTGCAAAAGGTATTTGCCGCCAGCAGGGGTCGAACCTGCGACCTTGGGCTTATTAGACCCACGCTCTAACCGACTGAGCTATGGCGGCTGATGGTGTGTGCTCACAACTCACAGCAGTAGTAGGAGCCTTGAAAGTTTTCGCACTTGCTATTGCGCGGATCGGAAGCACAGATGTAATCGTTGGGAGGAGTTGCAAGAATACAGGCTGGAAAGATAAGAGATCAAAGATGGCTAATCTGACGACTCACGTTTCTCAGCAATATTTCCATTGAGACAGATCTTCGAAGTTGTATTCGAAGTAATGATCATCGTTAGCACCGCGATTTCCATTTTGCAAAGCGAAAAGGAAGAAAAGACTGTACGAAAGACTTCTCTGAATAGAATGAAATTGTCCCTTTATATGGATCGAGTGAAGCAACACCCATCGGTCAGAGGATAGTTACCACATGAGATATAATGAGAGATGAAGAGACGATAGACTAGAGAAGGGAGAAAGAGTGTGTGGTCTGAAGAGAGTACAGAGATGGGTGAGATATCTTCAGCTGTTCAATCAGTCTTCTCTTCATTGCCTCGGGGGCATTTCTTGCCCTTTGTTCCATCTGACCCATTGTGACTCAATGCAAACACTCCTCATGCCATGAAACTCCTGACAACGAACCAATTATTAAACACATTTATTTTCTCGATTAAATCTCATGTAACTCTTTGATAACAATCGAATAACGAACTACTATGCTAGCGAGATACATTGGAAGGAGGGAGGTCTACAACGATCATAGAGTGGGCGGGGCTAGAAAATGGGCGTGGCCTAAATGGGCGGAGTCTTACTCCTTCTTCTTGCAATCTCCAAACTTATTGGGAACTTCATGCTTATCGAAGAGATCGGAGAGTTCGCCGTCCTTGTGCATCTAAGATATTCAATATTCGAAGTAAAAACGTCGTAATTTGGTTGCTTTTAAAGTCATCATACCTACTACTAAAATAGTCTAAATTATAAACATGTTTTCCAGTGAAATCTCAAAGATCAAAGATCAACTCTCACCTGAATCATGATATCGCATCCGCCGACGAATTCGCCCTTCACGTACACCTTCAATGATCCAATATAAACTCAGTTCTCGATCATCCTACCGATCACCCTACCGTACTCCTTCTCTCTTACCTGGGGAATGGTTGGCCATTCAGAGAAAGCCTTGATTCCCTCTCTCAATTCAGCATCAACGAGCACATTGTGATCACGGAAGGAAACCTCGTGGAAATCGAGCACCTCAAACGGACAATTTAATCACTATTTGTCTTTCACTACATTTTTTACTCATTGAATTCGAGAAGTCATATGTAAGGTTGCTTTCATTCGATTTTCCAAGTTACTTCAGTTCTAAACAAACATCACGTTTTGATGGTTCATATTTAATAATTTAAGTTTTACTAAATTTAACTGGAAACAGTAGCTCACTCTTTTGACATTATTGGAGAATCCGCATGCGGGTTCCTTCTGTGTTCCCTTCATGAAGACAACGACCGGAGCTTCATTGACCTCAATGGAATACTGTAACAAATCGTCCTCCATCTACCGTATACATTTTCATTGCCAGCCGGGGAAAATGTCTGACACTAATAGCATGACCCCGATTTTAAAACCCCGTTTTTGTAGTGGATATATTGCAGTCTGATGACAGATTCCATTAAAAGTGGTCTTATTGCAGGCCCGGTAGGCATGAAAATGAATGATCTGCCGTACTTACCATTCCAGTGATCTTCTTTCTCATTTCATCCGAGAGTGCTGCAGGTGCTGCAGAATGGTGTCGCAGTGTGGATCGACCAGCGAGAGAGGCAATTCGGGGAAGGACACGGAGCATACTGTAAACATGATGAAATCAATCTATAGCATCCTCTATTACTAATCACTTTCAAATTAAGGTGATGTTTAAAAAAAGATATGTACCATTAAGGTCGAAATCACGACTTGCTTCACAGTTCAGAAATTTTCTCATAACTTTATTCAGACAAAACAATGAGGCAAAATGAGAAAAATTATCAACATCAAAAGTGAGGATCGTCGTATTTCGATTGTGCATGGATTTGTATCTTCAACGGGGAACCGGTTAACAAGAGGTAGAGCAATGGGTGAAAGATAATGAGATTCCCGTGGAAGTAAAGCAGAGTGGAACAACAACTAACTTCTAGAAAAGGCTAGAACAACGACTAAACAATTGGAAAATGTACATGGGAATTACATTTATATGATATGTCTACCGTATCTTAGATAGATCGTAGTGATCTAATCGACGGTATCGACATCTGTCGAAGGATTCGATTCCGTCTTCTGTCCAGCCTCCTTAAGCTCATTATTTTCCTTCTTGAGCGCCTGAAATCAATCAATAATATTCGTCAAACGATCGTTAATATAATTAGTCAGTTATCGATTCCTCTACCGTACCTCGACCTCCTTCTTGAGCTTCTCGATCTCTTTCATTGCATTATCGTACTCAGTACGATAGGCCATGTTGGTGACGACTCCCGGTTGCGCCCCATTCAGCTCCTGTAGAGATATTCCACTTACATGATAGTCAACAAGTGAAATGAGAAATCAATTACATCAACCACGTTTTCTCTCTAAAAATTAAGCAAAAATCATATGAATAGTCTAGAAATCTTTAATAATCAAACCTTGATAATGAACTCCATAGGATTGGCAGGTCTCTCTGCCATGACATACATCTTGGAGAGTGCTTTCGTCATTGCTTCAAGCACTGCATTCTCCTCGAGGTAGTTACGGTAGATCTGAGAGATGGAATATAATCAGAAATATCATTGATCAAGATCAAGACTATCAAGATTCTAAGATTTTAAATCATTCGAAAAGTGAACTAGTGAAGGAGTGCACATCTTTCGGAATATCACCGATTAATAAATATCAAAAGATTAATAGATAAATACCTCGGTCTTCTTTTCGGAAATGTGACGATCCAGAAATTGACCCGACGACATACTGGATCCATTCGATTCATTGACCATTTCATTGAAATGGAAGAGATAATTGATAATGAGGCTGAATGACTCACTTCTACAACTCAACAAATGGGATGGTATTTCTCAAATTTTATCGGTCCGTTGCATACAAGAGTGTGTAAATTGAGATTTCCGGCTCATTTCCAACCTGATCATCGAATGAGAAAACACAATTCAAAGTAATCGAAATACTTGAAAAATCAAAAATCGCACAAACATGATAACGATCGAATCACAATACTGTAGAAAGGAAACAGACAAATCAATAATTACGAAGAACTACAGCAATATATATGAATCGATCGAATAAAAGATATCACTCATTGAAAAACTGAGAATAAAGCCTATCCTAGTTAGGTAAATTTAGTACGAAGAAATTGGGATGATTAATCCAATCGATAATCGGGATATGGGATAGTAAAACTCTCAATGTGAACGGATGAGTGGGAGGTATCGATTAGTTTCGTCATTATCGATTGATCGGGATGAAGGAATGGGCCAAGACGCATCTTACAAAAAGTAATCTGGCTGGGGCTTCTTAGCCGGCGCGCCTCGATTCTCCTGGAAACAATTGAGTAGAATGATGAAATGAGAGGATAACTGGTTCGAGTAAACAAGATATGAAATACGCCTCATTGTCGGGGAATTCACTGCGTTCATTGCAAAAACGAAAATTTTCGACCATCGGCAAGGAGAAAAGGTTTTAGTTACTCGTAATTATTCATAATTGAATACCTGCGGAGCTGCTTCGAATATGGTAAACTCCTTGTTGAGCTGTTCATCTAATTCGAGAATCGCAGCCACATTTCCACATCGATAGCAGTAATTGGGGGCTGACCAGACTGTGAGAACCGTCTGAAATACATATCATCCATTACAATACAGAGATATACTCAACAATAGAGATGAAGTACATGTTTGTATTAAAAACTTTAAAAAACCATGTCTAATATCATTTCCAATGGTCAAATGTCATAAAATCTTCTTCATACCTCTCCGAAATGGTACTTATATCCCTCCATGACCAATTGATGCGCTCGTGTGATCATCTCCACTCCATTCGTCTCGCAGAAACCCTGAATATTTGGAAATTAAGTATTCGATTTTCATTCCACCCTCTATTCCTTCTCTAATTCACCAATCTCCATCGTTCGACGTCTAAACATGAAGGGAGGGGACTCATGAATAAACCATTGGAAAGAGCACGTTTAGACGCACTGGCTGCCAAAAAGCAACGAAAGCACACATTCCGGAAACTTGCACTTCAGCATTATTTTAAAATAGGCTAGAACTTTAAAATATAAAATAACTCGCCTTGACGACGTCTTGCCCGAATAAGTATCCGGCTCCTCGTGGACTCATTCCCCATCCCACTGAATCCTCTGGATCCGACCACAACAGATCACACATCGGACCATCGTGCGGCACCTGAGATTGACAGGCATCAGTGAATGCAGTTTTAAGCAGTTTTTAATTATCGTATTCTCAATATCCCATAGATCACGAAAACAATGTCGAAGTTATCCCAATACGACCACTACAACCTCCTTTGTTTTTGTGCTCTGGCTCGTGTCCATTTTATCCCCAGTCCTTCACATCACTTCCCTTCCCTCATAATCGCTTCACAATCGGATTAGGCGTACACGAGTACATTTCATCACTGTGCACCCATTCGAATCACAACTAGATCATATATATTACACCGAAATACAGAGCTTATCATCATTGTTTCACAACAGACTGTAAAAAATAAAAATATCGTTCTAGCCCAGCATGCATTTACGATTCTATACTTTCCCCTCCTTTCTAGGATAATCTTGTTTGCCCAGTTCATCATTCTTCTCTCGTCTAGTCATACCCCCTCCTCCCTCTTCGTCTATATTTCCTCTTCACACCTTTTTCCACTCAACTCGGCACTATTTGACGACAATCAAATCCATACTTCACCTTTTAAAATACTTGTCCCAAATTCCAATTCTATCAACTGTTAGCATTCATCTGATAAACATGAACAATATTCGCCTCCCAACCTCTTGTTTTCTATCGATGGTTCTGATCTGATCGAGTGTTTGTATGGAGGGAGAAAGACCTCCGTGCACGCAGAACACCTGAATGGTTTAATATTTATTTGGAAATGACAACTTCAAAAATAACCAACCTTGCCGCATATGACAGCAGACAGGGAGAGGAAGTCGAAAACCTGCAGAAAACTAGCTCATTTCATTCAAATGTTAATCATAAGACCAAGATTATCAGTATTTTAATGAAACTATAAGTAAATAACAATACCTCTGTACAACATCTCCACACCGCGGCACTACCGTATTTGCGTTGGCATTCGTCGTAGAAACCGTACACCTGACATGACACGTTTAGTAATTCATCATGAACCGGCGATGTCTACTCATAGTCAGCACCAGGTTATGAAACGAAAAATAATCTCGTATTTACCTGTGTTATCTGCCTGCTTTCGTGGTTTCCTCGGATAAGCATCATTCTATCGGGATATCGCACTTTCAGGGCTAACAGCAACAGGAATGTTTCCACCTAAACAAGCAACAATATTATAAATCCTTGATAGACAACGTTTGGACGAGTGAGAAATCTTACGGAGTAGAATCCTCGATCGACGAAATCTCCGAGGAAAAGATAATTCGTGTCTGGAACCGATCCTCCGACCTGCAGAAGTTATCATTATTATCCCTCTCGAATAATCAATTAACTCACCCTGAACAACTCGACGAGATCGTAGAATTGACCATGAATATCACCGCAAATCTGTAATTAACTATTTTTTTAAAATATACTTTTGTACTAAAAACAATTTGAATGTAAAACTGACGGTAACGGGTGAGTCGATGACTTGGACATTTCCTTCTTGCACGAGAATCTCGCGTGCTTTGGCACAAAGTGATTTCACCTGAAGGAAGCGCCTTTCATCTTTGCATAATCCATAATCAAATGGCTTTGCCCGATGCAAAACGTGGACAAACCACCCTCTTCTATTGCTCACCTCTTGTTCCGTGATCAGCTCGCATTTTCGCAGCGTTTCGATTTGCCTGTAAACAGTTTAAGGGTCAAATCATATTCGTTGTTGGACACGGAACTGAAAATGTTCGAATTCCGAGTCAGGTCCATTACTAACCTATCCAGATCCTCAGTGGTAATATTCACTACCGATCCTCCCAGAGTAGGCGAGTCTGTTCGGACAGTCGCTGCTGTGCTGTAATATATATTCATTTTATTCAACTCTCAAATTGTTACCCCTTTATCAGTAGAATTTACTTGGAACCAGTCGATCAAACAATCCGCACCTTTGTTTGAAGTACAAAAGAGGATCAAAAGTGGAGGGGAGTAAGTGCTCACGTGCACTCTTTGGCCATTCTCACCTCATGTCATTCGATGTGCCTTCTGATCCATTATCGCTGGCCATTCTATCTGTAAATATGAGCATTATTAAATAAGTGGGCGCTAAAATGTTAAACTCGTTGTAAAGATGTTCGGGAGAAGGGATTCGAATGAACCATTAATCACGAGGATAACTCACGCTTAAGACGCTTCTGCTTGTTAAAACCTCACTCGACGAGAGGAGAGAAGTCACAACCGGCTAAAGAGCCTCTTGGTTACCCTGAAAAGGATTAAATTAAGCACAGAAATGTTCCCGTATTAACGTGGTTTTCAGCATTTTGCTATTCACGAGCGCACGAGGACTATTAAATTCGAAAGCTAGACCGATTGATCCTTTCGATAAACAAGAAATACAAGGGATTTATTTCAAAAACGCGATTAAAATTTCAAGCGAAAAAATTAAGCGAGCTGGCAGCGAGCCAAAAATTTCCAAAAAAAGCAAAGCGATCCGCTCGGGACCTTTCAAAGCGCGGGAATTCAAATTTAGTAGTGGGCGGAGCTTTGAGTAGCGCGCGATGAGGGAAGGCATGGAATAGAGAGAGAGAGAGCGAGGAACTAGAAAGGAGAGACCTCTGAAATAGCCTCCTCCTTCCTCTCTTTTTACTACTTGACAAACTATTTCACTCTACTTTTGTTTAGAACAGGTATCTTCCAAGTCTACCTCAACACAATTCACTCTTTCTCATTCAGACACTCTTCATAATTGCTCCAATTTGTCTGTTTTGCCTCGAGGCAACTAATTCCACTCTCGCTAGTAGTCGAATCATCATTTTCACATTTCGATTCATTCTCAATCTCTTCCATTCACACACTTACTCATCTTCTCTTTTTCTCTCGTCTCTCTTCAATCTCCATACTCTCTCATCTCTTCATCATGCAAATGATCTCTTCTCTTCACTACGGGAGCTCACTTCTCTCCATCTGCCATAATTATTATTCTGCCCTATCCGAGAACCCTCTCAATCCCTTCTCATCTCTCTCATTTTCCCATACTCTCTCATATCTTCTCTGACCTCTTTTCTTCTCTGTACTCTCTTCATTCCGTTCTCTCTCTCGCTAATATCGCCTATCGAATTACAAAACTCGCGAATACTCTCAGTATTTCTTCTCCAGCTGAAAGAGTATGATATCGCCTCTTTTTTTGGTCGAATAATCTCTTTCACACCTCCGATTAACCATGAATTCACTCCATTCCATCTTCCCTCATTCCTCCATTCAGTGTGCATCTCTTCTATCGCGTGTGTGCTGCAGTGTCGTGTCCAGTCATGCACACACGTCGTCGACGACGTTTGTGATCCGTCGACCGTCCTCGTCGCACCACCCTCCACACCACCATGCTCATCAAGGAGTACCGTATCCTCCTGCCCCTCACCGTCGAAGAGTACAAGATAGCACAGCTGTATATGATACAGGTACGGTAGACTACCGTAATCCAATGAAGAAGATGAAGAAATAGTATACTTTGATCGACTCATCCTTCTCTTTTCTTCCCTATTCCTGCTTCTTCTCCCTATTCATTTAGTGTTTACTTACTTCAACCACGCGCGACGTTCCGGGGGGAATTTACAAAGAATTCTTTCTCACCTTCACTCTCTCATTTTCCCATACTCTCTCGACTCTTAGACGACCGGATGAGCATAAGAATAGAATAGATTCTTAGCATGAGATAGCACTGTTGACAGCTGATGTTGTGACCAATTTCTTCTCTCTCTTCTCTTTCCTCTTAGATTCCTATTTCCACACTCACATAGAATACTCTCAATAATTCCCATTCAGTTCGTTCGTCCGTTTCTATCACAGGAATAGTTAGTGAGACTGAGACATGAAATAGTGTGAAACACCTTCATTTCTTCACTCTTCACTGGGGAAAGAAAGCATCTGTCTCTTCATTCTTCGATTCTTAATTACTCCCTCTTTCACTTCTTCTCTTTTTTCTCACCTGTCATCCACCATTTCCATTCGTTTCGTCGTTTACCAATTGAAAAATGAATGAGGGGCTTCCCTTTTAGAGATAAGAAATTCTCCGTTCCCTTTTCTTCTCCCAATTGACCTTTCATGGTAAAAAGGGAACGGTTGATTGAGAGCATACTGATCGAACACATTGTTGGCACATTTGTTCGCTCTCACAATTAGCACGTACAGATCTTTTTTCCTCAGGTTGTCTCCCCTGATCATTCAACCTATCGAGTTACAAATTCTTCTCACTCGATAATCGTCGCAAAAGAGTATTAT
The DNA here is from genome assembly GCA_900490705.1 of Pristionchus arcanus. NCBI lineage: Eukaryota > Metazoa > Nematoda > Chromadorea > Rhabditida > Neodiplogasteridae > Pristionchus > Pristionchus arcanus. Next base: position 79,406 of record LS486805.1, on the reverse strand, counting down.
CGAGAGAGTAATCTACTCGGTAGATCAATTTGTGAGTGAGTGTTGCTCCCTCTCTCACTTCCCTTGTCTGATGCCGTTAAGAGATAGGCAAAGGCAGAGAAACTTACTGAGAAGAAGAGTGAAGAAGTAGTGTGAAACCCCATTTTGATCCCCTCCCTTCTCATATTGGTTACTGCGGGTGCGAATGACGTACTTTCACTTGAATATTGGAATACTGCAACCACTTTTTCTCTATCTATTCCATGCAAATTTCCCAGAATAACTGAACTTTCAATGGAAACCTCGTGGGAGGGTACAATTTCATATGATGAATTGTCGAAGAGAAGAAGAATAAGAAGGGTGTTCAGAGGGAGTGGGAGGAAGGGAGGGAAGGGTGCACGTCATTTGCTACTCGTTAGAAGAAGAATCGGCCACGAGGGATAAGCTCATTCACAGGGTGGCCATTCAGTTGGAATCTCCCTTCTCCCTTCTCTTAGACTGTAGAATTCCAGAAGGGAAACCCACTGAACGGGAAATAATTATTCCTTCCAAGGAAAACAGGACGAAAAAGGGGAATAATTGGTGAGGAATCACGACATGTTTTCGTTCGTTCGTTCTTCTTCTTAATCTCACATGGTCGTAATCAACTTACTTATTCAGTAGGGAATAATCTAGTGTACTCGAGACTTCTTTCCATCCAACCAGACTCCCTCACACGTTCAAAGAACAATTCAATTACACTTCGTCAACCAACGATTACACTACACATTCTCCCTCTCTCTCTCATTTATTCCTCACTTTCCCATCTCCGAATTTCTCATCAATATTTCTCAGAGTTCGTAACGAGAATCCATCCATCTTCTTGACAAATTGGCGACCTTTTCGATAGACTGAAAATGTGCTCGAAACCCTAATGGAAATGGACATCTCGCATAGAATTCGGAGGAAATTTGCACGGTTGAAAGACTGCAACTCTGCTAGATTATTTTGCATGTTGCAAAGGGAATGAATATGAATGAGTCTAAGAATCATCTTCCGTTCTTCATCTCTCTTTCTTCTTCTCTTCATTCACGTGGGAACGAATTCCTGCCAAAACACCCCCATTTTCCTCTCTTATCGAGAGGGACTCCATAATCTCTTCATTTCACACACTCTCTCACTCCATCTGACGAGAATGAGAGGTCCATTGCTAAGAGAGAAGGGCTACAAAATGGTCGTGAGAATTCGAGAAAATTGCGAAAAGGGCTCGTGAACAGAACCCGTGACAATAATACACAATAAGTGATATTTAACAAAACAAAATAATAATACTATGTATTTCAGAAGAAATCTCGAATCGATTCTCATGGTGCTGGTGCAGGAGTGGAGATCATCACGAATAAACCGTTAGTTGCAGAAGAGAATTTGTTTACTGTTGGATGAGCTTCCCAGTAATTTGTTGAGCAAACTGCACATAAACCGGGAACGGAATTGAGCAGAAGAGAACCGTATGAAAAACAAAAACAACCAGGGATAAATTATTCAGTGTGTATCTACTATAAATTCTTGCAGATACAACGAGGGACCGGGTGGATCGGGACAATACACGTTCAAGATATATCATATTGCTGAGAAGATTCCTGGTATGAATCTTTTATGAATCATACTCGTTAACTTTCTTGAATGGAAAATTTGAGAATTGAAACATTCATGTGTAAGCATCTTACCAGCGTCCTGCAAATAACCTGGGTTCTTCTCTACTTTGTGTGAAATTGGAGGGAAAGGGAATCAGAAGGCTAGGAAGGAAATATCCTGAGAGAAAAGGGTTGTTGAAATACAAAGAAGAATCATCATAATTTATTCCTTTACAGGTTGGATTCGTGCTGTCATTCCAACTGCGAATCTGGAAGCTCACGAAGAGGCGTGGAACGCGTATCCAGTGACTAAGACCAGGTTAGATAACCGGAGATTAGCAGAGACGGATAATTTAGTTGTTGATCCACTCTTAATCACTAACAATCATTGAATAATTGGGATCTTCCTCTGCAGTAATTGGATAAGCGGAATAACAATTAGTAGAAATCTTGGTTTATATATCTTAGGTTAAAAAGATAGTGAAATCGCTAACTGCGACAAATAAATAAGATGCATTCTTGGATTCTCACTGAAGTTGTATCGAAAAAAGTTGGGATGATCTTTGATCTATCTGCAGATATTCCACCCCATTAATGGATCGAGTGAGCATCGAAGTGGATACTCTCTACTTCAATGATGATGGTCAGTTATCTCGTATTTATCTGAATCGGCAGTTATAAATAGATGGAATATGTGCATAATGTCACTGCTTACGCATCAACATTTGCAGTTATTATTGGTGTTCGACCACGATAAAACCCCATTTGGATTAGACGGATTATGATCATAAATGATCTTCGTTTTCCTATGTTTTCGCTGAAAATAACTTGCTCCTCTTCAGGGAATCAAGATAACGTCTTCAATCTCTCACCGAACGAACTTCGACAGCGGCAAGTGGACATTATGGACTTCGTCAAAGTAAGACAAAGATCAAAGATCAGTTGTTCATCTTCTTCTCCCAGGACCCCGTCTCATCAAGCGACTACTGTGCAGAGGAAGATCCGAAGCTGTTCAGGAGCGTCGTCACAGGTGAGTGGTGTGCTTCGGCGACGTTTCCTAATTTCTCCGTCGTCAAAATTTCAACAGAGCGACGTTTCCATCTTGCCCGTTTTCCGGTCGCGGTCCTCTAAACGATGATTGGGTGGAGGAATGCATCGCTGCGAAACGACCCATCATGTGTGCTTACAAACTGTGCAAGGTCGAATTCCGGTACTGGGGACTGCAAGTGAGTTCGGCCTACCGTACGTCTACCGTATCCTATCGAACCATACAGTACCCTACCGTATCCCTCAGACTCGAGTGGAACGATGGATTCATGAATTGGCTCTTCGCAATACGATGACACGCGCCCATCGACAAGCTTGGGCATGGCAGGTAATTTACCGTTCCGAGGGCAGGGTTGATTTCGAACTTACGCTCGTTAGCATCGATTTTGCAGGACGAGTGGTGCGGACTGACTATTGGAGACATTCGGAAATTGGAGGATGAAGTAGCGTTGCATCTATCGACTGTCATGGCCAATAAGTGAGACCCATTCAGAATCATAGACTTCGATTATATGATATCTTCGAATTTATCTTATGATTTATGATTCATATCTGAAATCTTAATCACTCAGTTATCGATTCCTTCCTTTTCAGTATCCATCCGGACGGTCCCTCTGAGGAATCAGACGATGCTTCCTCTGATGATCTCTACTTCGATTGTATGGATGGAAGTCCCGAGCAGTCATCGAAACCATCCATCATACGGTATCCAATACTTTTAATATTTACCCGGACACACATCATCTTCTTGATCCAAACTTGATCTTTGATCTTTCCAGTTGGTCATCGGAACTCCTTCTCGACAACGATTCTCCTCCTTCGACTCCCTTCTCTAAACGACAAGCAGCTCTTCTCGTTCTTGTCTTCCATGGAGATTTCAATCCCGAAGGGCCAGCCGATACGAAGACGACGGATACGAATACATTTAGGTCAGAGGCCATACCTTATTGCAAAAATTTGTCGAGATGATGAAAAAGCTGATCTAGTCAACGACAGAACGCTTATTCTTCATCGATATTGGCATGAGGATATTTTTATTTGAATTTGTCACTTTCACTGACGCAAATTCCCATTCACGATCGTTTTGAAAATGCGATGAAACGGAGTGTGAACCCCCATCTTCTTCAATTCTCTCACGCGTCACTTCTCTTCTCTCCGAGGGAGATTTATGCCTATTCTGCCCCCGTTCTTCCATCTATTTTTATTTTCTCCCCCCCCCCCCCCACTCAATTTCCCCATGGACCGAAAGATCGGGGGTTAAAGGGAATCCATAGTAGAAAGAAAGAAGAAGAAGGAGAGGACCGGAGGGAGAAGGTCATTGAAGATTACGAGACCTGCCTTTTCTTAGAGAAGGGGAAGGAAGTGAAGGACAAAAGACAGGAAGAGAGGCTGATTGAAGAGAGAAGTCCATTAGAGATCTCAAAGATTGTGAAAGACTCGAAACGAATGAATGAAGGCTGAGGGCGACATGCACTCAAATTGCACACTGCAGACGAAAAGTGTTGAAGTCCGTCTACGACCAAACCAAGGGAAAGAGGCTTCCCTCTCAATAACCATTCCTCATTTCAGATCCACAATCGATCAACTCATTCTCAAACACTATCCTCAATTGGTCGATCGAGTCCACGTTTCTCTCGTTTCCTGTGCCCATGAATTGGCTCCAGTCGTGGCCAAATTGGCTGGTAAGATTTTTTACAATTCCTGCATACGGATATCCGGTCTTCGTATGGTTGATTTATCTGATGTTCTAAGCCTTATTTCAGCGTTGAACAACACCTTCGGCTCAACTCATCCGGCATTGGGAATGTTGCTGTCAGCGAATCGAATAGCGTACTCTGAGGTTGGCTTATTCAAATTGATTATTTTCAACTTTTTTAAGAATTAAAAAAATAAGCAAATCTAACATAGCTAAAAATAACAAGCGCTTCTGTAGGCGGTCGAGAACGCGATCAAGAAGGCGAACGAAGTGTACGATAACTTCCTCCATTCTCAACCATCATTCGCGGGAGAAGTTTTCCTTGTGGGAGACACACTTGGAGGATTAATTCTCTATGAGGTACGTTTCCACGAAATCCAAGTGATCATGGATCATAATACCCAGATTAGCATTCTGTAAATTATATTAATACTCTTTAGGTGTTATCGTACCGTCCATCCCTCATTCCTCATCTCCAACTAACTCGTCATTCCTCATCCGTCTCATCCAATTCTCCTTCAGCCCATAATTCGTGCAGACAAAGTATCCCTGAAGGTGGGTCTCGAGTGGAAGTGAGGGGTACTGTAATCGATTGAGTTCCAGGAATGGAAGAGGTCATCTCTCCATCTCCTCAACAGCAATGGCAACCATTGTATGGGAAGGGAAGCGGCCACTTCTTCGATTCTGGACCACCTGGTACGTTCGAAGCGAGACAATAGAAAATAGGAAAAAAACACAACTTCGCATATTTCAGGGACTCCGGGTTCCCTCAACGGACACTCGCAGACTCCTCCTGCAAGTGAGTTGACTAGTCAGTTGATCTTTGATCTCTACCGTAATCTTCCTTCAGCTCATCATCATCATCGTAATTCATCTGCTCCTCCATCTGCATCATTCGATCGAAAGAAGAGACATTCAATATCGAATATGAGTCAGACGGGGACGATCGGAGGAGAGAATGGACCACTCAACTTCCAGGTTATCATTTCACATTATGTTCGGGACATTATCTGTGCAAATCAATCAAGGGTAACATTTAAATCAAAAGATGAATATTTTCGAAGCCTTTTCGACGAGAATTGTAGATGACAGTTGAAGAAAATACTGAATTACTTCTATTTTAGCCAACATGCTGCTTCCTCCTCGGATGTCCACTGGGAATCGTGTTGATGCATCAGAAATTGGCAGGATGCGGTCAGATTATTTTTATCGATTATTTATTTGATTTATCCCAATAAATATATACCCCGTACATGAATCATGTACATGTGAACCTTTACAGATATCGAGCCGGTCGAAAACTGTCAGATGTTCAATCTCTACTATCCACTCGATTTGTGTGGTGCGAGGATCGAACCAGTGCTCAATCCACAGGTTGGTAACATTTCAAAATTATCGTTTTCACAATGAAATGATTTTATTTTAATCTGAACATTAGAAAGTTTGCCAATTTCAGTTGTGCATCCTTCCTCCCTCCTCCGTCCCTCGTTATCAACGATCTCCACTTGGAGATGGGAAGTCAATCTCCTTCGATCCATCTCTCGATACGAATTCACTCTGGGGATCGAAACGAATCGACCACACCCTCTACTGTCCAAGCAGTATGTCCCTCTATCTTATCACCTATTGCACGCGTGAAAAACTTATAAGGGCCATCCCAATGAATTTCAGTTTTAGTGCCGTAGTGTGCAAATGGTTCCGGTTGAGTTTGAGAACCATCGAAAGAGAACCATTTGCAGCTATGAGGCGATTGAACCGTCAAAGACATGATGAATGATGAAATCAATGAAATCTTTAGAATCCACAAAAGATAATAATTTCAGCGATGGTCTCTCTTCCTTCGGCCGCTCTCCCGAATATCCTCCATGCTTCCTATTGGGAAAGCTGGGATGTTGCAGCTTTCTTGTTGAGACAATTCGTTAGAGGTAGGGAAATAATGTCCACATCAGAGTAAAAAAATGTTCCTTCAGGCGAAGAAGGTCTTCTCTCCTCCTCATCATCAGCCCTTTCTCCCTCTTCTCCCCATGCGCCTCCCCTCACCCTCCCCTTGCCTAAACTGCTCTGGAAGAAGAGAAGGACTCGATTTAAGGTAGCTGACAAACAATTCCACTTCGATTAATCTTTGATCTTTTTTCAGATCACGAATCTCTCCGCCAATCATCGCGCCAATGACTCCCTCGTGGTACAAGGGAATGAGCAGGTAAATAAACTGTTTCGAAAACAGTAATAATCGATAATTGTAGATAATCCACGCTCGTTTCTGCTATGGTCCAATGGATTTAGTAGCTCTCACGAGAGAAGCTGTCAATGTGTATCTTTGCCCTGCAAGGTGAGATTTGTCTTATCGAGTTTTCTGCTGCAGAATGGTCTGTTACTGAACTGAATAAACTTAGTTGTTACAATCGTCCGATATTGAGTAAATGCAACTGCAGACCGATCATTCTTTGAACTCATTGCATAATTTTCAGGAAAGAATGGTTTCTGCACAGTAGTACGGAGACAGATTCTCATGGTCGTCTGACAGTGAATCTTGGAAGGACTTTGCCTTGTGGGATACACTCAATCAAGATGATTGTGCAAGGTGAGTAGAAACAATGAGAAATGTGATTGTTCTGTAGTAACTTCAAATGATTGAATGAGTGGGCGTATTCGGTATCTCTTTATCACACTTGGATACCAATCTAGCGTAATGAAATCTAACGGCGAGATCCATCCTCGAAGAAAACTCCTCCATCGAGAGCGCAGTACTTGGGGCAGATTCCCTTCTCTCCAGCGGGTCCGGACTGCAATATTATTGGTTAAAATTTGTATTGTTATTTTTTAATCTAATAAATTGGTGGTATTAGTTACCTTTCCGTCCTGTCCGGGCTGTCCAGGCTGTCCCTCATCTCCATTGGGTCCATCAGCTCCCTTCTCTCCTCTCTCTCCATTGGGTCCGGGCTTGCCCTGGTGTCCAGGCTGTCCGGGTCTTCCAGCAGCTCCCTGAGGTCCGGGCTTTCCAGCGGGTCCAGGAGCTCCGGGAATGGGTCTTCCGTATTCGGCAGACTTGCCCTGAGGTCCGGGTCCACCGGGTCTTCCTTGGCTTCCGGGGCGTCCGGGGTATCCCTTGGTTCCGGGCTCTCCCTTCTCTCCATCGGGTCCCTTGGGTCCAGCTCCTCCGGGTCTTCCCTGGTTTCCGGCGGGTCCAGCAGGTCCGGCGGGTCCGGGCTCTCCAGCAGGGCAAGGCTGGCAAGGAGGAGGAGTGATGGGATCGCAAGGCTTGCCAGGAGGTCTGCCGGGGTTTCCAGGGGCTCCGGGAGCTCCATCCTTTCCGGGGGCACCGGGTCTACCGGGGGTTCCATCGGGTCCAGCGGGGCCAGCAGTGCAGCATCCCTCACACTTAGCATCCTCGAAGAATCCTCCAACGGGTCCAGCCTGAACTCCAGCGGAAGGAGCAGCATCCTCTCCGTAGTATCCTCCTGCCTGTCTGGCAGTTCTGTTCGATCTGAGAGGAGCAGCTGAATGGGCAGAGGCCCAGACTCCCTTAGCCTCAGCCTGGCAAGAGGCGAGGTCATGGTACATCTGACGAGAGACTGAATCGACGTAACGAGAGACGAGAGGCATGGTAATGCAGATGGAGAGGATGGCTACCGTCTGAAAGAGATATTAGTACGGTAGGGATACGGTAGGGGATGGATGGAAGGGTATACGGTAGATAGAATACTTACGGAGAATCCAACGGCAATGTATCCGACGGCCCTGTAGGCACGAAGTTTGATCTCGTTCTCCATTGATTGAAGAAGAAGTGAGGAATTGACCTGTCTTCTCTCATTCTTCTCATCTCTTTATACGGATTCCCGAACTGGATAACGCTATTTTTCTCTCCCCTACTCTGCTTTCGATTTCTCGACTACTTTAGTAGAGAACCTTCACAAAACTGAAAAGCTGGGCGAGAGAGTGTATGAAAGTGAGAGGGCGATCGCAAATCAATCCTTCCTCTTCGGGCAAAAAAGGGACAAGCGGAGCAGGACGACCTTGATAGGGGCACACCCGTAAAAACGCACTGAGACGAAGCTGGCAATAGATATTGGAGAGGTGATTGGAATGGTTGAATTTTGCAAAATGTTTGATCTCGGGCGGGCTCGAACCGCCGGCCTTCTGTGTGTTAGACAGATGTGATAACCACTACACCACGAGATCAGATGCCGACGTCCCTCAGAATGACACTGACAAGGATCTTTGCAGGCGATCACTCGTATCTGGATGCATTCATTGCAGTTGTGCCGAATGAGACGCCCATTGTAGTCTTCTCTATTGATGGGTGAGAATACCGTAATCATTGGCTACCGTAACCTTAATTTACCCTATCCTTTCAGATCTCTCACAGCGTCAGTATCAGTAACGGGTAGAGATCCGAGAGTGAGACCGGGTGCTGTTGATGTGGCACGATTCTGGCATGAACAGGTCGGTGTACAAGATAGGACTAGTTTGAAAATAAATTGCAAGTTGCCCTAAAATTTAAACGCCTTTTGAAACTAAATTGAGTATAAATCGAGTTTCCTCTTCGGTCTCGTTCAGAGTTGACTGGAGATATTCTTCGAAATAAATCCACAGTCGAACACTGGCCGAAATCGGGTTGAGGGTTATGTTTCACAAGCATTTATGGTACGTGTAGTTCCGGAAGAGGTGCTGTTGAAGGTCGGGAGGATGGAGCATAAATGGGATAAAGGTCCTCGAAGAGGTTACAACAACCAACGCCTCGTCACTATCTCTATTGAAGGGACAGGGCGAACGTTGTCGAGATCCCTGAGGGGACCCAAAGAAGGAGGGTTGGGTTGATAGGGGGTTGAGACTATGGTTCCCAGCCAGATCCCGAGATCACCGAATCCTGCATGTCACTTGGCAATCGCATGCGGGAATGGTGATTTCGTGACCCGGAATGGGATCAAATATTAGGGATTGTGAGTGGTTTCTGAAGAGATACTGAAGAGGTTGGACGGAGGATAATGCAAACTACCTACATTAGGAGAAGGCCATTTTCTGAAAGATTGAGACAGACTGATTTCTACCTCTTTTTGTTCCCTATTTAAGTCATCTTCAAAGCTCCGCCCTTATTTCACAGCTGCAAAACATCTGTGATTATTACATGTACAAATGCCGTGGAAATAGTCGTCCCTCTCCTCTCAACCCATCAACGCCCTCGTTATACCCATCTGTGGAATAATGACCCATTTCAATAGGACGAGTGCGTTGCACTCTCAGAATGAGAGGGCGATGGGCTAGGGATGACGCAACATAATTATTGCAGCTATAGGAGATCAACGGTATCAATCGAAATAAATATTCCAGGGATTCCTTCTCCTCTACGTCACAGCTCGTCCGGATATGCAACAGAGAGGAGTGGCCGCGTGGTTGGCACAACATAATTTCCCCCATGCTATGCTATACTTTGCCCCTTCATTCCTCATGGATCCTCTGAAGCAAAAGGTACTATATAATCTCATTAGTCAAATAGCTCATCAATCTTCACTATTTAGACATGCTACCTTCGTCAACTGCAATCTGAGGGCATGAGAATCCACGCTGCCTACGGAAGCAATAAGGTTGCTTATTTTTCCAAGCTTCAATTCAAGATTATCGAATAAAGACATATTTACAATTTTACAATGGCAATTCAATTTCAGGACGTGGCAGTGTATGCCTCAGCGGGCGTGGATACAGATCGGATAGCGACTGTCGGAGGAAGGAGGAAGTGAGTGATTGACCTAATACCAAGACGTGCTTTGAATAGGGGTAATGTCGCCACTCGTAAGGAGGGCAAAATTAGTGATGGCGCAACATGATCTTTTCATGGTTGTGAAGAATCTGTAACAATGACATTATTATTAAACATTGTGTTCTACTGATGATACTCATTCAGACACACAAATTGCGTTATCGTGGACTCTTACTCTGCTCATTTGGCTGAATTGGTGGATGGAAGTTGTCCCCTCCTACAGAATCCCCGGCAGAGAGAGAATAATAACGAAAACTCTCTCGGGCACACACTCAGTATACGACATCGGTAAGCATTGAATATACTTCTCTCACATGTTTCAACCAGTGATTTAAAACAGTTAGTTTGCTATAAAACCGCTAAATTGAACATTTGAGGCCAGCTCAACGAAGTTCTTCTTTCACTCCTCGAAACGGTAAATTGGACCATCAAGACAGCAAGAAATAATCAATAATATCCATCTACCTAATCAATAATTACATCGAAAGACCTCTTCTTCCTATTGTGTCTCACTCATTCACGAGTATTCTCCTCTTTACTTTCCATTCCCTGTTATTCTCCCTCTCAATTCACTTCCCACCCTTCCATCCCGAGCTTTGTATTCCACTTCTACTGTGAGACCGTATTGTGCTGATAGTACTATACTCATTCTAACGGGTATTCCTCACTCTCCTATGGTCCTCTCTCTTTGATCTTTGATCTCTATAGATTCTCTCATTCCTTTCTCCATCATACATTCCATATTTGTCCTTTCTTCATTCCATTCTTTCTCTAACCAACGAGAGAGTGTGCAAAATGAAGAGAGTGACGTCATTCTAGTCAAGATTTCTACAGAATTCATGAGATTCGTTGAGCAATAATCTAGGCTGATTCAATATTTTCCATCTCAGATTCGGTCATAAAGTTAATAAAGTGTCTTAATATTGAATTGGTAATGATCCAGTCTACAAAAGGGGCAGAAATGAAGTCTCAAGGGCAGTTAACTATGCATGTTTCCCTCTCGTAACTTGAGAAAACACATCTCATCTTCTTTTCTAGTCTTCTCTGTACTCACTCAATGGAAGTCTCTTCGATTCCTTCCCTTTCTCATCTTTTCCCACAATCGGAAATTTACACCGTCTCTCCACGAGTTTCTTCACTTTTCTGCCTGTCGATTCACTTCATCCATGGTGAACTCAACCTTCCCCTTTGATGAGGATTCTGAATCCTCCTTCGATCTCATCGTCGATACTCCACAGAATTCCATCAATGGAACCATTTCTCTATCCTACGTCAACAGAAATTATCCGTTCCTGTATCTCAATCCTCACACTGGAGCCATCACGGGAATCTATGCTGATATGTGGAGAGAACTTGCGAGATGGGAGAAGAAGGAACTAGTATTCACTAAGGGAACTGTATACGGTAAGGGAGGAATATTGATTTGCAGATCAAATATCGATTGAGGTGGATACACTCCCGATCCGATGAGTGGAAAGTTCGATGGAATACTTGGATGGTTGCAGGATGGAATAGTGGATGGAATATCGGAGGAATTCACTTACAGGTTTGAATCAAATGCATTACATACAGGCTAGATAGAATGTTTTCGTGATATGATAAGCTATCAAAATAATCATCGATGAAATATTGGATGAAGAATTGGTCGATTTTCTTCAGAGCCTCTCGAATGGAATATTTCTATGCAACGTTGCCTATAGATTATTCCGTTGTGAGTTGAGAGTATCTGCTATTGTTAGAGGATCTGGAATATCTTATTCAAAATATATTCGTATAAATAATTGTTGAGGAGACATTCTACGAGCGAACTTCATCTCAAGTCGATGACATCAATAACTTCATCGTCTTCCCTCATTTTATCTTAGCTCTAATCATTATCTCTTTCGCTGTAATCAATATCGTCGAAAGGACCATACTCGTTTTCAGGTACGGTAGGATTGCACAATTTCGTAATATCGATTTAGGTATCGACTCCGTTTCGGCACTCAGAGAGAGGGATGGATTGCGAAGAAATGTGAGACAATAAATTCAGTCGACTGAATATTTTATCGTTTCAGATCGAATTTTCAACAAGTTGTTCAATTTTGTGCAGAAACGGAAACGTCTGCTCAAGTTTGATCTAGTCCCAATTAACTATAATTGCAAATGAATGGGCAGAGTGTTCAACTTTCTCGAAGACTTCTTTTCTCCCGATATCTCATGGGATTTCTATGCAAAGTAAGGGAATCTCCAGTTATACTCAGAATCTAAATATTCTTCATCAGAGATTCTCGTCGTAATCACATGCTTCTCTACATAATTGGTTCTCTTTTCTTCGCTCTTTTCTATTCAGCAGTCTTCGCTGGTAATGCCGTTGTAACAGTAACCGAGGCAGATATGTGAATTGCCCCTTCGAGATATCCAATAACTAATGGATTTCCAGTCATCTGAAAGAGCTAATCCTTCTCTTCCAATCTGATTCGAAGGCTCTAATCATGAGGGATCTAGCCTACATCAAGAGAAATACGGTATCTATTGATTGGGAAGCGAAGAGATCAAAGAACATTCCAGCTAGCTGAGATGTTTGGTCGTGACGTGTACGATGACAGAAAACGAGTGCGGATCGAACCAGACATACAACAGTTTGTGAATGATGTAAGCAGAAAAATTGCAAAACTTTGATCTCGGGCGGGCTCGAACCGCCGGCCTTCTGTGTGTTAGACAGATGTGATAACCACTACACCACGAGATCAGGTGGTGAAGCCTTTCTAAATTCGTAACTTTCAGCTCTGCTCAACCTCTTATCTCGTCGGATTCGTTAGCAACTTCCAAACTGTCACGTACAATCCAAATAATCCATTCACTATTCCCTGCAAATTGGCTCAGTTAGTTCTTCATCTTTCATTCGAAGTAATTGATTACTCTTCATAATCGAACCATTCGGAAACTTCCCTCCCAGTTCATTGATAGGCCAAGCAATGTATGGAAAGGAGAGACCCGTTACTTTCTACGTTGGAAAACATATCGGACAGTAATCGATAGTTCATATTCGATCTTTAATCGTCTCTTTCTCAGTAGTGCCATGGAAAAGTTCAATCAGATTATTCTGAGATTGTATGACAACGAGAAGGTTTTTCCCTCTCTTCTTGATACTCCCTATCGTTAACTGATGCAGATGGTTGAACTATGGTGGAAGAGATACACAAATCGTCCAAGAAGAGATACTACTCCCAAATCTCTTATGTCCTTCGATCCTGTTCCAATTTACATATTCAAGTGAGATCAACAATATTTCCACACTTCCATTTCCCTAGGATGCAGAATGAATAGCGTATAGTCTGAGATTGAAGTATCGATATGTCATTGAATGATTGTTTTCTAATTGCAGGACTTTCCTAATCATCTGTGGTTGCTTCTACGTTGTGAGCATTGCAGTATTCGTCATTGAAATTCTCATCGGAGAAGTCAAACAAAGGAGAAATAAATGCATAGTGTAGTGTCTCATCAAAATAAAGACATCTTTGAGATTATAAACAAAGTTATTGTATGCTGATCATGCACAAATGCTCATCTTTTTCAATAAGGTTTTATTTTTGAGTAATCACTCGATGATGAATGGAGTTCGATTCTGCTTATTATTCGATCAATCGATCATTCGATTCAGTGATCTTCTACAGAATGTTCGTTCTTTCTTCCCTTATAATATTTGCGTCTTGCCCACACGAAAAGCGTCTGAACATTAACTGATAACTCAAAAGGTAACTATCACATCTCACAGCGGAAAGGACAAAAATGAGTAGACTTGTGAAGAGGGCGATTGATTCAGGAACTCCCAAGTGATATCTCAACACTTTCCTTATCTTATTATCTCTTTTTCCTTTCTTCGATCGAGGCTTCGATTCCTTTTTACGATTCTCATTTTCTTCTGAAGAAATGCATGTGAAAACAGGAGATAACTTATTAAATCAAAAAATAAACAAATAAATAAACAGTTGATATCTATTCCCACCTTTGGTATCATTCCCATTGGCGAGACATACGATATTTGAGTGAGGTGGTGGAACGAAATAATCACCGATTAGAGCACCCTCAAATTAAACAATTAATTATACTCATTCAAGGAATATCTGTATAACCTTTCTGTATGCTTTCCAGAAGACTTCTTTTGATGAGCAATTGAGATTCATCAATTCGATCTTTTCTTCAGTTCCGGTTTCGTAGTAAACGAGATTTCTGCTTTCATCGCAGTTCCAAGTAGTCACTTTAGTCACTGTCTCATCTATCTCTTTTATCTCGTATTTTTTCTTCGTCACCTGAAAACGATCATCTTCATTTTAAATGATACAATTGAATGTGGTTGATTCTGCAGACTGTTAGAAATTTTCAGAAATTCCTTATTGTCCAAAGACAAAGATCGAAAATGTCCACTAACAGGAGTGCAATATTCGACTTCAATAATACAAATAGAATCTAATCGAGAAGGGTTGCATTCAGGAGAAGTGTCTTCCATTTGCTGAACCCTTGCACGACCTGAACATAATTAATCTTTGTGAGGGGATAGGAATACACATACTTTTTTGAGGTTGTTCTTCTTGACAAAAGAAAGTGTCCTGCTGATTGGCCTCAATCGGTTTAGTTCCACCTAGTTCGAAGAACTTCCATGCTTCTTTTCTGCAATTAACTAATTTAGAGCTTATTTAGATGATTCCAGACAACACAGCAACAAAAAAGGAAATGTGATACCCCACCCATTCCCAACAGAGGAGTCATCACAGTGCAGTTTCTCAATCCGACTTGGAGCCTGAATGATCTTCTCTTTCTCACGATTTATGATGAATAGACTACCCTATGATTACTTTCGGAATAGAATAGTTTAAATGGGTGTTGACAAGCCGCATTAAGCCAGTATTTGGGAGGTACAACCTGATGTGAGTTTACTTCCATTTAGTGCACATCAGTTTGGTTTACCTTCTTGCAAGATATTTTAGGCTTGTCACTCTGTATGTCTTCAGTCACACAAAAAGAATTTAAATTATCAGTACATGACTTTTCTGGAATGAAAGAATTATTTTTTTCCTGTTCGACTTATGTAAGCCACATAGGAAAGATACAAACATTCACCACATTTTGAGAATCTATGTAAATATAATTATCAATATAATGAATCCTCACTGGCACAAACGAAGAATGATTCCCATCTAACTCCATTCTCATTTATTCCACTACTCTCTTCAATAAAAGGATACGTCGAACTAATCCATTTTCCCGATCTTCGATCACAGATAACAGGACTATCCACAGGTTTAACCTGATCGTATTTGATTAACTTATCATTATCAAGTATCAAACATCATCCTCTCCATTTTTGTATTTCGTCCTCAGAACTAAATCCATCCCTGCATCGCATGAAATTTCATCTTCGTTGACGTTTAATTTGGCCTAAATGTATTTAATATATTTACTTCGCATTTACAATTGCATCACTACAAAACTATAAAACTATGAAAAGTAAGAATAATTTGTTTTTTTATCGTAGTGTTTTTCCAAACGCATACTTGTTTGCACATTTTTCCAACTGAACTTCGTTCATCTCCGTCGCAATTTGAAACCGGCGGTTTACATTTTGAGTAGTCAACTGAAAATCAATTTATTTTTTAATACTTTGATATTCTTCATTGTACCTCTTCCCTCACAAACGAAATTTGTGCTCTTATCAACTTTTAGATCATCTATATCAAATCCTTTATTGACTTTAGAATTCTCTGCGAGAGTCACATTCCATTTACTGAATAGGCATGAAACGAAATCGATCTCTGGCTGAAATATATCATTGTTTCTTCAGCTGAGATTCCTTTCGATTTTTCACTCGGAACGGTAAACACTAATTAAGTGAGCGAGTTGACGAGTTCAAGAGAGGATCCTCACTCCAATTTCTATGGATGTTGGTTTAGTGACAATCTTGAGTGTGTGATCTCTCTCATAACATCTTCCGTCGAAAGAAGAAAGATGAGAGGATGGAATGAGAGATGGATCAATCTGAACAAATAAAAATATATAAAACATTTGGTCAAATTATCCTATAATAAATGTTCGCTTTTATCTGATAATTTATCACTCAATACTATTTTCCACTCAGTTTTCCCTTCGTGGTCCTTACTGGATTTCAACTGCTCCTATTTAAGCATCCATATTCCTTTAGAGGATCACTCATCAATGGTTCGCAAGGAGGAGCTGAGCGCATTGTAATTATTATGAAGATCAAAGATCAATCTCACGAATTTTGCACACAATCTTATCAGACTCCGTTCTCAATGTGCCCTGTTTTCCATTCGAATCCATATAGTATATGTCCTCCAATGCTCCGCATTTAAAGTAGTGATCTTTCAGCCAAATCCACTAAAAGGTATTGAATAGGAATAGTCACAAATGGTTACGGATACTTCTGTATTTCGATATATTACTAATTCGTGACCTTCATCGCCGCATGGAGCTTTCTCGTTATACCACTGAAATATTATTGTTTTTTTTTAAATATTAATAATAAATTAGGATCAATGATCAAACGAATGATCCACTAATTCCTTCTTACATTGGGACTTCGGCATTGGGAATGCGATTTACATTCAAAATCCATTCCGAGAATAAAAGGCCAAGTATACGGAGCATCGTTCGAATCACTACAGATAACTGAAGGAAAAGAGATTAGAAAGATCAAAGATCAAAGATCAATCTGAAAAAAACTGACACTTCTTGCATGAAATCGATCCGAGATAAGAGATGTTCAATGGCTTTTCATTCGTCGTAAATTTAGCAGTGAGTATTGAATCCTTGTTGCATACTGGACTCTCGGTAAGATAGAAACCCTATAACGCAATAAATACTTGAAAACATTCTGCAAAAAATGAAAAGTGTGAGCTATTTGAATTCTGCTTTATTCCGACTTATAACAGCTGTGATTTTCCTCACCTCTCGAGGATTAAGAGTGATTTTTGGTGAGTAGAAGAATATATGGCCATTATTCTTGCAACTGTACGTTTTCCTTTCTTGCTGGTAAATCTAAAAGCACATGGTGGGTGATTACGATATTGTCGCATATTCTCACTGGTGGATCCGCTCCACGATCATCTAGATTTTCATGAAAATCAAGTCTCGTCACGTCACAACTCATTTCTGCAATATTTCCTCCAATCGAGTGGTCGACTGAATGACTCACTTAATTGCGGCGGGTCTCCTGCGCAACGCAATTTTCCAGCAGCAAAAATATTTCTATTAGATATAATTGACTTTGTAGGATCAATAGTATCGAATCGATCCCATGCATCCCATTTATTCGTCGTCTCGATGCATTTGATTGAAATGAGTTCGATCTGAGAGATTCCTTGAGATATTACGAGGGGTTTTATCAAACTGACTATGTATGAATTGTCCCCTGTCTCTACAATTGGAGTATAGATGAATGTTTCGTT
Source organism: Pristionchus arcanus (assembly GCA_900490705.1). NCBI lineage: Eukaryota > Metazoa > Nematoda > Chromadorea > Rhabditida > Neodiplogasteridae > Pristionchus > Pristionchus arcanus. Next base: position 61,871 of record LS486805.1, on the reverse strand, counting down.
ATTCGGACAGGAAAATGAATGATTATTTTGATGATACACCTGACAATAATTAATTATTAGGTATGATTTCTCTTGCTGCCTTTTATGGATCCTAGTAGGAACCAACAGAAGGGTTCGGCTCTGTACGGATAGGGTGGCCCTTTCAGATTAAGGTGGCCCTTTCAGAATAAGGTGGCCCTTTCAGATTATGGTGGCCCTTTCAGAATAAGGTGGCCCTTTGAATAACACGATACCAAAAATTCGGTCATCATCCTTATGTAATCAAAAAAAATATTTTTACAAGTATTGCATTTGATGACGCGATACTGTCAGACACCATACTCTCGCTCCATAACTCTCCTCAGACTAATCGGAGGAGGCTGGCTGAGGTACCAATCGAGAACTCATGAGTCATGACTTCGGAAATCATAACTGAACATGGTAGCCGATGTGTCTGTGGAGAGTTATGGTATTGGAAAGCATTACGTCATCAATTGCAATACTAGAAAAAATACTCTCTTTTGACTTGTGCAGTGATGTATTACATAATGATGAAAAAACTGAGCTTATGTCAGGACATTCAAAGTCTGAAGTCTGAAAGGGCCACCTTAATCTGAAAGGGCCGCCCTATCCGTACAGATCTTGAAAGGGCCGCCTTAATCTGAAAGGGCCACCTTATCCGTACAGAGCCAAGGGTTCCTGTAAGAACCGTACCAATTTGCAATTTAAGCAAGGAGTGAGCTTGAATGAACTATCACAAGGACTCTGAAAAGAAGAGGATGAGGAGAGATGGATAGGAGGGGGAATAAAGTATCTACTCTATCGGACTTCCTTCTCGTGTCTGTATGGAGACAGGAAGGAAGATAATAACGAAGAGGAAATCTTACTTGATGGGTACTATCACATGATATCACTGTGATAAGTGAGAGGAAGAAGAGAAATACGACCATCAATTGAATGGAAGAGAGAAGAGGCAACCGATGGGAATGAAGGAAAGGAGGGGAAATGAGAGAAGGAAGAGGAAGATGAGAATAAGAATATTTTATTTGTCACGTCGAATTATTCAAATTGCCCTTTACTTTATCATATTGAACGAGTTATACAAATACAATATTTGTCTTTATGCATCTCCATATTTTTAGTCCAGATAAATTGTTCCCACTTTGATTATGTGTGGAAGTGGAAGAGGAATGAATCCAACCTGACAATGGATTTCGATTTCTTTTTTTTTTTGTAGACGAGTTGAAATACCTGGAATTTTCTTTCATCAGTGATCGATCCATCCTTTATTCTGGGACAGAAATGGAAGAATTTGAGATAAGGATCAGGAGTGTTCAGAGGACCGAAATCAGAACCACAACCGGATACTGTGAAAATAGTTATGAATGGTTAATTATGAGGATGATTGTACCTGAGAAATGACCATTCTCATCGACCCAAGTTCTGCCCATTAGATCATCCGTTTCAAGAGGAAGAGCTGTAAGAATGGGGATGAATGAGGTTGGAAAACACAGAGTCTCTCAAGATATTGGTTGGGTATTGGATTGGTATTGAAACATTTTGCAATTTGAGGTGAAATAAACAAACAATCCTCATCGAGTAAGTCAACACGAATCTTCGTGAATTCTTCGGCGACCAATTCAGAGTGAACGCATTCCACTTTACCCTGAAGAAAGTCGAATTTGGTCCTCAAAGTTCATCGTGAAGAAATAAAAATATAAGAAGGATATTACCTTTACAGTGTAACACTCTTCTTTAGCAAACGCAACACCGATCAATAAGGATAGTAGAACGTACTTCATTTCCTGAGATTATAAAAATATTTTTTCCAGTGAAGTGAAGCAGTGAAGCGGGTCTAACAAATGCGAAAAAAGGATTTCAAAAAAGACACTAATATTACCCTCACAAAAAAAAATTAGACATTTCACAATGGGGCTACGTGACTTCTCATAAAACTCAAAATGTCAATGCTGAAAAATCAATAGATAATAGAAAAAAATCTGTGAGTGAATAAAAGAGGAAATAAACAGAAAAATGGTTATGAGGAGAGTGTCTACTCTTATCGAACAATTTCTTCTTCTCTCTTTCCCATGATATCAGTCTCTCCATCTGACTATTCTCTCTCATATCACTTATTTATTCTTATCTAGACCAATCGGTCTGATGAACAACTATCGATCCATTTATCGATCGAAAAGCGGAATTCCGGAGTGACGACCTGAGAATCTGAAGAATATTTATGTTAGTCATTTCTCCTTCCATTTTTGGTGAGACTTAATACAAAGGACCACTAGATAATCTGTATCCATCCTATACATTTTTATGATCATCAAGACCATTCTTCTCACTCGTAACTCAGTATCCTCAGACAAACATAATCCCCTGTCCTGATCACTCTCTTCACTCCCCTCTTTCTATCCACTTCTGACTGTCACACATAGCAGAAAGGTGAGAAGAAGGGAGGAATAAGAAAAGAATTCCGACGAGAGAGAAGAATAGTCAATCACACAGAGGAGATGAGTGGATACAGATAAGTGGATTATTATGATAACAAAGAACTTCAGTACTGTCTTAGATACAAATTTAAAGAACTGATTGTGGATACTAATCAACTTAATTTCGAGTTCATTTAGTTTCTCCGTAGATCACAAACTGTAAAGAATAACTAATCTACAGACGGTTGCCATTCAAAGGGGATCATCCGACCGTCAATTCTCATTATTACATTAGCTCATTTTCTTGGCGTGAATGTTTTTCCGGAAAAGAAATTGCACTTATTCTGGAAACTTTTTGTTTCTCCATTGAATGCATGAGGCCATTTCTCTCTAACGAGCTTTTCCCTGTGAGAATGGGCCTCCATCGATGATGAATAGAGGAATGAGACACGAGAGAACAGACTAGTGACTCTTCCCATTGAATACTCAACACCTGGGAAGATGGACAGATGGAATGAGGGAGAGGGAGAGAGAGGGAGGGGAGGGAGGGGAGGGGAGATAGGACTCATCCCTCCTCCTATAAGTTGAGATAGGACTCACAGAGAGATAGAGATCTGCTATAAGATTATAGTCGATCGATCTCTTCATTGGGATGAGATTGAGACAGGTGGAAGAGGAGAAGGAGAAGGGAGGGAATTGAATAAGGGAATGGATCTTGATAGACAGATCAAGTAATGATACACTTCTGAACCGATTAATTGATTAGTAACACTATTCGAAAGTTCCTAAACGAACGCTCCAATCGACCATCTTCAATGAATCTGCAGGGTCGACGAATATTTTGTTTTTTGCAAGTGGCGAGTAGCTCTGCCTTGCAGGTTTACTAAATAGTAATCAGTTTAACAGTTCGCACTGATTTGCAGTATTCATATTTTTAGAGGCTTCTCCTTCCCTTCCGGTCAGCATTGCAATCCGATTCCATCACTTTCTGCCCTCTTGTGAACTTTATGAACTCTTGCGCAATTCCTACGCAACTCCTTCTTCTTCCGTCTTCTATCCCTCAGTCTCCCGCATAGCTCAGGTCAATGATGAGAGATAAGGGAGAATTGAGAGAGTAGAGGCCTATCTGTTCAATCATAGTGAGATAGCAAGCAGATCGAAGAGAGTGAAGACAGACAGAGATCGACGATAGATCAAGAGGAATGAAGAGAGTAAATGGGCGGAGTTTTCTCTCTGGCAGTCTGGAATATACCCACTAGGCCTCGAGAATCTCTCTTGAGACTGTTGCGCAATCGTACCCTCTGGTATCTACCGTAACCTTCCCGCACTTACCGTATTCCTTCCTACCGTAATCGAGTAAGATGGATCACGTGATGCTTACCACTGGTCCCTACTTCGACCATCAAGCTCCCTTCTATCCGTAAGTCCCTAATCTGTATCATGAAAGATAGTCAAAGTAGTTACGTCATACCCTCTGGCACAATGACCGGTCAATCGAGACCGAGCGATGGCTACAGGGGAAGAAGCATGAGTATTCCCTCTGGGTGAACTGTCACTAACTATTCTGTCCTTATCGACTACAGTATCAAATCTTACAGTATCCCTGGCGGATTCCCTCCTGGTTTCCCTGGAGGACCAATGCCCTTCTTCCCTCCAACTCCCACCAGCTCCAACATGCAATTCCCCGATACGACTGTCAAGTCTGGTAAGAATGATCTTTGATCTTTCGATCTCAGTTGATCTTTGATCTTAGGTTCCGAATTCGGAGACACTCCTCCATCGTCCGGATCTTCTTCCAATACTCGGAAAAGGAATTTCAAGTCTCCGGAAGATGAGAAGAGGTAAGTCCATCGTACTCCTACAGTACACTCGATGACACTATACCAATCGTGAACTGACATTCTTCTGGGGATAACACTAGGGAGGGAGGGGGAAGGGGGGAGAGTTCATTGCAGGTTCACAGTCAGTCATCGAATACTTCCATTCAACTGCACTGCTGATCTTCCTCTCCAATCAATAATCATCATCTCTCTTCATAATCGACTAACTGATCTACCTCGTGGATCAGTCTGCGATAGACAAACCCATTACCGTATTCCTCTCCATTCAGATATCGACTCAAAAGAGCAAGAAACAATGAAGCCGCGAAGAAATCGAGAAAATCAAGGAAGGAGAAGGAGACCGGCCTGATGGTAAGTTGGCTGATATAGATTAGATGAATCTACCGTACCCCTACCTACCGTAACCTTCATTGATTTCAGGAGGAAAACAACATTCTCAAGCAGCAGTTGGTTGATCTCAGAGCACATTACGAGCAACAACTTATGCTGAAAGACATCGAAATTGGCCGACTCCAGGTATGGTCAATCTATTGGAGATACGGTAGGAGATTAACGAGAAGGGGAGGGGTGAGAAGATAGACTGCCGCCCCCTGCTGATGCCATCGAGAGATGAGTGGGTATTAGAGGGGGCGAGGGAGGGGAGGAGAGATCTTTCCCGCGCGATACTCGAGTCCTGTATGATTGACCTCCCCTACAGTAATCCATTGCAGAATCAGCTGACCACTTACCACAATTCCTTCCAATCCAATCAGGAGAATGTCGATCCAGTGGGAATGAACGATGCGAAGTCGACAGTATTTCAGTTCGTTTATCTCCTGTCTTGATCTGCTGATTATCGATTAGACACTACTGCAGTAATCAATGCAATTACAGGTTCAGTAACTCGATGAACCGATGAAATCTGTCTTCTTCTTCTGTCTTCATGCCTTTACCGCACTTTATCGGTGACTTCAAAGCCTTTCGACCCCGGAACAAAAGCCTTTTCATCTCACCTACCGTATCCCGCTGGGATCCACTCGAGACCAATCCTGCCCCATCTTTTGTCCTCGGTCCCGAGTAGATCCCACAGGATACGGTATCCGAATACTTGTTGTCATCTACGGAATCTCACTGTACATATACATATCTAGTGTAGATGTCACCAATTGTATTCATCGGACGGATCGGACCTCACTATCATTTCGATATCTTCATCGAATCAGAAAGTGATGCCCGATTCGTAGAGTTACCATGGTCATTGATTACCGAACAACAACAATCGGAAGTTGGTTGGAAGATTGCTTACTGATGACGAAACCTTTCCCTTTTACACCTCAATCTTCCGACAAACTTCCCGCAGTGTAACAGACAAGAAGGAAGGAGGAGCAAGACTGTTATTGTATCCATTGTTCCCTTTTATGATGCATCTCTCTCTCTCTCTCTGACTAACCATTGTATCGTAGAACGATCTAGATTAGATTAGATCTTTGATAGAGTCCGCTCCTCCCGAGAATCAATCAAAAGAACATAATATCAATATAATAAATACTTCTTTCGCCTCCAAGATGTTGCTTGTGTAATGGTATGGAAAGGAGAAGAAAGAGAGTCAAGGACTCGTCACTATAAGCATGCCTCTTGAGATAAAGGAAGACTATGAATAAAGATTGAAGATCGAATTTGTCCCTGCTGAGATCATGGACTTACAGTTGACAACTGATAACTTCCTAAGTCATTGTTGCATCTGCCCTCTAAAGATTGCCTTTTCGTATAAGTGGGAGGCTAACCCGTATCGTAGAGAGGAAAGAGGAACTGGTCCCACCTCCCACCTCCGGCCGTCTCACCACCTCCCCTTCCTCCCCTCTCCTCCCTCCTCCCTCCCTATGCCATGCACCGGCTATTGCCCTTGGGCGCCCATTCACTTCTCTTCTCTCTCTCTCTCTTTCGTTTTGTAATCTTCCTTGGTTCTCATCTCTCTCATCGATTGATCTCTCCTTCAGATGGTCTCATCAGTCCTTCTCTTAGTCCTTCCTCTGGCTGCAGCCATCGCTCTTCCTGGATCAAATGTTAATGGTGAGAATGAGTCATCGGGTGGGGTCGACAGAAGTATTCGATGAAGAGTTCTTTCGATGAGTGTACCTGTCAACTTGTTCATGAATAAGAACTTCCCATGCATCATCACTATTGTCAAAGTTCGATTCCCCGCTGTGACAATACACTTGAAGTCTGAATAATCCTTCGAGGCTCTTTAACTAATCTTTAATCATGAAATAATGTTGCAGTAGCTTCATTCGATTCTGTGGACGCAAACAAGGACGGAGTCGTCGATGCGACTGAATTCGAGAAATGGGCTGAGAAGAGACTTCATCTCAAGCCGGATCAGAGAAAGAGTATGTTGAAAGTCATTCTTCATCGCAAAATCAATCTTCAAATAATATTTTGCTAGCATAGTGATGCATTCCGTTCATGTGCTATTGAGCTACGAGTTGCAGACCTCTTCATCTCATACGATGTGGACAGAGATGGATCTCTTCGTATCAATGAATTCGTTCCTCTCGCTTCAGCCATTGGACAGACTCCCCAATTGAGCAAGCATGATATCTTCGATGTGAGTACGGTAACAGGGGGGGGGTGGTACGGTAGTGATTCATCATTCTATCGATTTTCCATTACACCTTCTTTCCATTGTCGATTGCGCCATTGCCCTTTGTCCCTTTTCTCTTTCTCTTTCGTTGTAGAGTTCGCAAGGGAAAGAAACAGGTAGATAGGGAAAGTGGCTTTGGTTTTGGAAGGGATGAGCTGGATTTGCCAGATTGGAAATGCCATACGCAAGGGAAAGAATCTCTTCAATTGATATCGTCTCTAGGAGGGAAGAGAATCGAGAGAGCGGGTGAAATGAAGAGAGTTCATTGCAGCGTCTCGATCGTAATAGAGATGGATTCATTGATGCCAATGAGAGATCGACCTCGGGAGTTGATGCCGTTGTTATCAATGGACTGGTTACGGTTGCTGATATGAATGGAGATGGACTTCTCTCTAGAGATGAATTCGATAGAGCCACTGATCAGGATCGTGTCAGAACTCAGGTATGGTAACGAAAAATCGATAATGTATTTTCCTACCGTATGGTGCAGGAGGAGAAGAATCGCGAACTGGCTGTTCAACTGGTGACTGACATGGATTCAAACAGAGACAGTCTTCTCACTCTCGCTGAACTCACCACCTTCGCTGCCAAGTTCGGAAAGGTACTGTAGTCAATAGATCGATAATCTTTACCCTACCGTAATCCAGATCTCACCTGCTGAATCGGCTGCTGCCTTCACTGAACTCGATGTGAACAGAGACGGATTCGTCGATATCAATGAACTCGCTCGTGTTCCTACCAAGATCTCTACCGTACTCACCTTCCAGGTATCGATTCATTACCGTACCTATCAATATCATATCCTCATTCAGGCCCCTCCCCCCGTCAGAAGCGACATCTCCCGACTCCCTCCCCTTAAATTCTATTAAATATATTCTAAGATAGTAATATATTCGTAGACGCGTCTAATTTGGTAGATGTGTGAAAAATGTCTCATATTTGATCTTGCCGAAAAATGTTGTACATATCAGTTGATAATGTGATCTAATGATAAATTCTACGCATAATAATTCTGATAAATTTATTTGTGAGACACAGAAAATAATATTTTTACAGCGCAAATAAATTAAATCAGTTATTGATGGCAAACGTACAAGGGTACGGTAAGGAGTTTCTTCAACCTTTTCACGAGTTTCGTTCTGTTTCACTGACAATGCATTGTCGAATTTTTCGTTCTGTGCTGTCGTATTGTTTCAATCTCCTTTCTATTTTCTGCTAACAGTTTATCGCTACCATGCCGCACCATTTCCACAATCTCATATGTCCCAAGCTCGCCGTTTTTTGTACCAATCAATGCTTTTATTCCATATCTTTGTTTTCTTTCAGTCAAAACACACGATGTATGGCTCGGACAGCACTAGACGGCAACTGTATCGGCATCAACGAGTGTATGTGTGCACGGAGTGTCACAAGTCATTCAGAAACACTGTGAGTATTTAAATTTTCCGAGATTTCATCACCTTGTATATGATTTGTTGTTTTTTTACTATAAATTAAAGTTAACTGCACAAATTCGAGTATCATTCTGCCATCTGTAAACGTTGTGAGCTGTACAAGATCTGAATAAAACTGTTTCTAGGCTGATTTGTACCAACATGTGGAGATATGCTTAATGGAAGCATTCGAAAACGAGGCTCTCTCCATTTTCTCTGATGCCTCAGTCAAATCTTCCTCTCACTCTTCATCCACTACTCCATTCGGAATAGTCGCTAAGGTAAAAATATATTTTGCATTTTTTAAGACAAAATGATTGAGATGTTTACAAATTAATTGAGGATTTGCTCTCATAGGAATTGGATGACGCTTTGAACGATATTAAAGTTTTCAGTTATAAGAGTGCTTTATTCTAGCCATCGGGTCTACCTCCGATGGAGGGTCGATTGGAAGTTCGATTGGGAGTTCCTCCGACCGAGAAGGAACATCAAGGAGTGTACGTCACTTCTGCAACTACTGCCTCAAGGAAAGAGTACATTGAAGAGTGAGTTATTTTAATGGAATACTTTTAATTCCGTACTTATCTCGATAAATTAATGAGCTAAAAACTTGGATATTTGAGAGAAGAAGAGGATGATGATGAGGAAGGTCCATCTTCGTCACGAATGATAGAAGGACCAGGAGGATTGAGATTGGTTGTGACTGTTGAGAAAGAAGATTTGAGAGGAAATGGAGGAGGAGGAGAGGAGGAACAAATTGAGAAGGACACTGGTATGGATTATTTTAGTTTATTCATCTCATCCTAAATAGCAATTTTTTAATATATTCAAATTGAATAAACATATGATAATACAATATAAAAGATGGATTTGAAGGAATGAACATGCTGGACATGACTGGTGACTACATTGACGATGAAATGACAATGCAAGAAGAAGATGATGAGATGAATGGTTAGTTTTTGTTTTGTCAAAAATAGATGCCGTTTTCTGAGAAAATTGTGATTTTACGAATGGACGTATGAGTAAAATGGGTACCTTCAGCTCCTCTTATTCCATTTACTCGTCATCAACGAGTGATTGGAGCACTCGCGAATTCCGACGATGAACCATATAAACCGAAGATGGAATGTCCCACTTGTGGACTTGTACTGTACAGGTATAAGGGATTTTCAGTATCTAGTATCAAAGAAATTTACAATAGAGTCGTTTTACAGTAGAAGATCTTTATCTTTTTCTGATATCCACAGTACAAAATTGTAAAAACAAAACAAACTGTGTTCTCTCTTCAGACACAACTTCGCAACTCACTACCGTATCCATACGGGAGAATTGCCTTTCCCATGCAGTTACTGTGAGAAAAGATTCAGGTAAGATACTACATTACTATCCAAGGGTAGAATATTAGTTGAAAAAGAATGGAACCGTTCTGGATAGTGGCAGTAGCAAACTGTCTTTGTATAATACTTTATTGTTAGTTAAATAATTAAAACGATGTCAGGTCAACATCAGCATTGAAAGTGCACACTCGTGCTCATACTGGAGAGAAACCATACAAGTGTCCTTCTTGTGATTATGCTGCACTCACCAAGAGAAATCTGGATAGGTATGGAAGGAAAGGGCAGGGGTGGAGAATGGAGGGAAGGAAAGTACTGGACTGTGAATTTAATTGAATATAAATATTGCAGACACATCATGAACAATCACGTGCGAGAAGGAGAAAGAAGAGGGCCGAGATCGAGAAAGAGCAAGTATGATTACACTTTATTTATTGGGAAATTTGATTATTAAAGTGTATACCTTTTTGCGAACGAAATACATCAAATTCGTTCAAAACTATGGACTAGCGTTGTCAATATTTATGCATTTCCGTAGATTGTGTTTAGAAAGGAATGGAAATATATTAGTTGGAACAATGAAATTACTTATTCTCAGATATCGTGGAGACAACGATGATCCCGTCTCATTTTTTACTATCGATGCAATGGAAAAGGCTGGGAATCCAACCGCTGCTTATGTTGAGAGAGATCATGAATATGTGAGGGTCGATGATATAGTGAGTTTTTACCCATTGTTTAAACTTTTATTTCTTATTTGTAGTATTTATACTAATGAAAAGTAATAATGTAGCCAATTCGAATCATATTGTTCATTTAACATATTTCTTTATAGTTGCAAATGGAAGAAATGGACGAGGAAGGAATTCAATATGAAATGGATGAACAAGAATTAGAACAAGATCAATAGGATACTGTACACTCCCATTTATCAATCCCATTGTCGCTTTCATCGTATTTGTAAATATCATTTCCATGCATTCACTTTGCTATTCACTTAATGTGATGACTTGTAATAATTATTGTACTTTGGTGCTCATAAAAGTATTTTAAAAATATCGACTACTCATTCAATGCATAAATTCGTAGCGAGATCGATTGAGGTACTTTGACCGCAAACGAATAAATGGGAAACATTGAATAGATTGAGGAGCATATCGATTGATGGTGGTACGGTAGACGAGAATGAGAAGAATATTGTATGTGGCAGAGAAGAATGATGTTGCCAAGGGAGTCGCCAATATTCTATCCGCAGGTGAGAACTTATTTCGATCTGGGATGGTACGCAATCAAAATAGTTAAGTCGAAACATAGATATTCGTCTTGATTCCATTTCAAATGATAGCTCACCTGGAATCGTGAATTTTGGTGGCAATTTTAACTTATTGAAAATTATTAAAAGCCTGATCAAACATTCAAATTCCGTGAAACGACTATATTTACTACAGGTCAGATGCAACGTCGTGAAGGTAGGTCAAAGTTCAACAAGATCTATCAGCTGCAGGGACAATTCCAGGTACGGTAGGCAAATCATTATCCACTCGGTACCGTATCCCTCTCAGGGTCATCCCGCTCTCATCTCTGTGACATCAGTCAGTGGCCATCTGATGGGCAATGATTTCGGCCCGGATATGAAGAGATGGGAGGTATGAAGAATTTTGTGTATGCCTTGTTAGATTTTTATTTTGCCTATGATAGCCTTTTCTGAAGAATGGTCACTGTAATCGTCTGTTTCAACCATCTCATTATCAGAGTAATCCGATCGAATCGTGTTTTGATGCTCCGGTCTTCTCCACAGTACCCGAGAGCATGGAACCAATAGCCAGAACACTGAGGTAGGCCATTCTTCACTCGTTTTCATCCCTTCGATTCTTTCGTTGGTATGGCCCATCTTTCATTACGCAAAGACTGCGAATACCAACAACGGACTGAGAAATTCATTACTTCTTAACTGTCCATGAAACTTAACGTTATTTTTATTTCGAATGTGCAGGGAGGAATCGAATAAAGTGGATACACTTGTTATCTGGACGGATTGTGATCGAGAAGGAGAGAATATCGGAGCAGAGATTGTCAAAGTGTGCAGAGAGGGAAATAGACATATCGATGTGTGGAGAGCTAAGTGAGTCAATCTCATGTGATAATATTGGGGATCTCTTGGGATCTTGGTTTGACTAACTTTAGCATTTTTCTCACCAAAATGCCGATTTTTAAAAATCAGATTATCGTTACGTTAGGAGATACATACGATGTAATGGACTTTATTCAGGTTCTCAGAGGTTACGTCAGCTGCAATTCATCGTGCTCTTCATAATTTGGGAAGACTCGATCAGAGAATTGTTGATGCCGTCGATTGTAGGAGTGAATTGGATCTCAGGATTGGTGAGGAGTAAACAATTTCTTTCCTGGGAAGAGCATCAGTGTTTGTGTTTCACGTGTCCCTATTGTGAGATGGCAGAATCATTAGTTGATCATTTCATCTCTTCATGTGTACAAAACTAAAAAGTAAAATAGGAGTGTGACACGAGAGTAAGCCCTATGCTGTTCCATCATTATAATGGGAGATGAGCGTCACTTTGCTTCGACGATTTCCCTCAATGGGTCTCCCTTCGAGTAAGGGAGGGCCCTTTCGGCCAACGGTCCAGGGACTTTCGCTCACAGAGGCGAGAAAACGACCACGGGGATCGGTGAGTGCCTGCGAGTGCTCTCCTTCCCGTCACAACGAGTGAGGGGAGAGAAGGGAGGAGGTTATATAGAGAGGAGAGAGAGTGTGTGCTAGTCGCGACGGGTTAGAGACAGCGGGGAGAGCGAGAGGGACCGTGATCGAGCGTGCAGAGGGAGGGCAGGGGATAAAGAGGAGTGGTCCGAGGAGATCAAAGATCGATTTCATAATGATGATGAAATGCACTTCAGGGGCTGCATTCACTCGACTACAGACTCTTCATCTGCAGAGAAGGAGTAGACTTTTCGCATCGGGAGATAAGCAGGTAGGTCAAAACTTTTTCTTCCGATGACGTCACTTCTCGTTCGATAATTGATAATTGATTGTAGGTGGTCAGTTATGGTTCGTGCCAGTTCCCCACGTTGGGATTCGTTGTGGAGAGGTGAGCATTTGAAGAGGGGAAGTTGTGTTTCATCAATGGGAGATAGAATAATGACTGCATGAATTTCGTTCAAATAGAATTGTCGATCATAAGAAGACTTAATGATTGTGATTTAGATACAAGGAGATCGAGTCATTCATTGCTGAACCATTCTGGAAGCTGATTGTGGAAGTGACGAGAGAGGGAATGAAGGTGAGAAGGGGAAAGGAAGAAGGAACAGTCTGGTTCTCTTCAATTCGCATACTCTCTCGCTTTGTCTGACCCTTCAAGAAAGAATGAGTAATGGAGAGTCAGATCATTTCGATGATCTGGGAAACGAACATTTCTAGGGGTGACGTAATCTCGTTCCTTTGTTCAGGTGGAATTCGCATGGGATCGAGTAAGGATGTTCGATCACGAGATGGTCGATGTGAGTTTCATGGGCCATTCCAAGTCTGATTGAATGATGGGATGGCTAATACTTGTAATGTTTCTATGCTTTCCATATTATATCATAATATCTCAGGTGCTCTACGATGAATGTCGTGACGAGGGAGTGGCGACCATCGAGGAAGTTACGAAGAAACCAAAGAGCAAATGGAGACCAGCCGCACTTGATACTGTCAGTTGGAAGCATCTGTAGTCAAGTGAACGTATTCATTGTTATGCAGGTCGAATTGGAAAAGCTGGGAGTGCGAAAACTACGAATGTCAGCGAAAGAAGTGATGACCATAGCAGAGAAGTTGTACTCCAATGGATGGATTAGCTACCCGAGGTATGGAAGATGGCATTGCCCATGTATATCTGTGGTCAATTGACAATGAGATACGTCGAGCACGTTAACCCTAGAAGAAATAGAATTTCAGAACGGAGACGAACAAATTCCCGGCTGATTTCGGTCTGAATGAACTCGTGGCCCTTCACAATGGAGATCAGCAATGGGGAGCATTCGCAACGGAGATCGGACAGAGGTACGGTAGGAAGGGAAGGAAGTACGGTATTTATCAAAGATCTGATTGACTATCGACAACTTTGCAGAGGTGCGAATCCTCGCAACGGGAACAAAAGCGACGAGGCCCATCCTCCCATTCATCCACTCAAACATGCCACTCAGGTATCCATTTAATAGATGAATAAATGTTTTCTAACCCTGATATTGATATTGTGATCGTCGAGATCAACAAATTTTAAATTTCTCGACCTCTCATTTCGCAATGCTCTCTCGTCGGTCAGAGAGAGCGAGGGAGTATGGCGAAATGAGAGATCGAGAAATTTTTTGCACACCCCTGGTGTACATTGCATTCTGATGAAGAAAAATGCAGGCGAATCTTCAACCACAAGAATGGCGAGTATACGAGTTGGTTGCCCGCCACTTTCTCGCCTGTGCATTCTGATGAAGAAAAATGCAGGCGAATCTTCAACCACAAGAATGGCGAGTATACGAGTTGGTTGCCCGCCACTTTCTCGCCTGTTGCTCGTGGGACGCCAAGGGACAGGAAACGAAAGTTACAGTGAGTAAAAATTAATTCTAATTTTCATAACATGAAAGCAAAAAAACAAAAGATCTGCAGCCCGATGCGGGGCTCGAACCCGCGACAGCCAGATTAAGAGTCTGGTGCTCTACCGACTGAGCTAACCGGGCAGATGGGAGAGTGATCAGGAGACGCGCACACATTACATCGGCATGTGACAGCTGGCGTGTGCATGACGAGAGAAAGAGAGTAGTGATCAGAACAATGGAAGAGGGGAGCGAGTAAAATAATGAGTGGAGAGAGACGAGAGAGAAGTTAGGCAGTTTGATAGGTACAGTGGTGTGCTTGATGTGGTTTCCTCAAATTATGTGAATTTATAAGGTGGACAAAAATATAGAAAATTTATCACAATCAGATTAATTGATAATTTGAGATGCGAATCGGCGAGGAGAAATTTGTTGCGACGGGATTGCAGATTGATGATAGAGGATATATGGAGGTGAGAATGAATTTTTGATAGTGATAGGTCTGTAAAATAGAGAGCGATTTTGAAGAATTATGTGTCAAGATTGCATTTTCGAATACAGCAAATTAGTTAAATCTTGCAGGTGTATCCGTACGATAAGTGGTCGGATAAGCAATTGCCGAGATTCAACCAGGGAGAGGTGCGTTTCAACCTTTTTTCATACACTTTTCCTACATGAAGAATTCAGCTGAAGTGTGTGTTGATCTTGAAAATAGAAATGAGGAAGCAATTGGTTCATCTCTGATTAAACGAGCTTTAATCTCCAATCGTAACAGGAATTGGCCGATTTCGTACTTCGCATCGCCGATGGAGAGACGAGTCCGCCATCGTTGCTCAATGAAGGTGTGGAAGGGCAATAAGAAACATTTGGATGGTTTTAAGATTCAGATCATCTGGATTTCGAGTTGAATATAAACATATTTGTAATTGTAGCCGATCTGATCGCTTTAATGGACAAACACGGAATCGGAACTGATGCAACTCATGCAGAACATATTGAGAAGATCAAGGTGAGAGAGAAGGAGAATTTTCTTCATCCAGAATTATTATTCATAGATTCTGGGAGATAATTTTAATTCAGGAGCGTAAATACGTGGGAGTTCAACCAGACGGTCGTTTTCTTCCGGGTTTCCTCGGATTGGCACTCGTCGATGCTTATGATGAAATGGGTGAGTGGAGAGGAACGAAAATTGAAATCGAAATGAAAATTCATAAGTGTTTTTCGTGCAGGCTACGCGATGAGTAAACCACAATTGCGATCTGATTTGGAGAGACAATTGGAGGCGATCTGTAGAGGAATTAGAACGAAACAAGTGAGGATGAAGATTCAACAAAGTTGACAGTTTCATCCTGATGAATTATTGTCTCATGGGTTCTTGATAGTCTTCAACGCTCAGTTCGTTTTGATAGGAAGTTGTGTTGCAGTAGATAAAATAACAGATAATTTACCTGTATTTGAAGCCGTCCGCGTAAGAATCGAACAAATCAGGAAGGGTCTGGCACAGCAAAAAACGGTCGATTTTCTCAAACTTTGTAATCCGGGGTTCTAGAGGGTGCTGAAAACGATAGGGATGGTCATTTTTCATTTTGGACCTCCGTTGGCTCCAGATGGCTTCACGTCGAAATCAGTTTTTGAGGAATTTCTCGACTCTCGAAATCTCTAAAATTAAACCATTGTGGCCCCTGGGGTAGTTTTTGGTGCTGATAACGCCTGTCTACTTCATTTTTTATGAATTTCAAAAATAAAATTCAAAAAGTGAAATTTTCGTAGATGCCCGTGCAGGCAAAACGACCTACATAGTTCGGACCGGCTTTACGAGAGGATTCCAAATCTATATTTTGAGCCAAATCGTTGGTCAGACTTTTTTGTAAGACAAAAGATAGACTTCTGATTTGTAAGTAAAATTGACGAATCTCTGACTTGTTTGCGACGAGAGACTTCCGATCTCCCCTCTCCTCTCCTCTTCCTCTCTGCGCTCTCTCGTTTCCCCACACACTTTCGCCTGTCTGGGTCAAGGAAGTGAGAGACGGGGAAAGATCGGAAGTCTCTCG
>LS486805.1:3521-41648 GCA_900490705.1 Pristionchus arcanus | reverse complement strand
GGGGGGGGGGGGGGGGGGGGGGGGGGGGGGGGGGAGTAGGTGGAGAGGGGTTGCACGGTGTGATCATAGTCATGTAGATACTACAACGGGCATTGCATCTGAAACAGCCCTTTAAAAAATCCCATCGCAGCTGAATGGCTTCTGACAATGAGCGTGATTTTATTTCTGAAAATGAGCGTGATTTCAGATTCCAAACCACGCGACGCCTGCAGTGGCAGCGACGACTCGAGGGAGAGGAAGGGGAAGGGGAAGAGGAGCGAATGGGGGAGGGAATGCTGGAGGAGCGGGCAGAGGAAGGTAGGTCCGACAATAACTAAAAAAAAGCATAAGAATGAGCAGACTGAAGAATCAGTGACTTTTACGAACCCTGGATTTCGATGATTTACTGCGATCTGAAGTGGTTTTAATTGGATAATAATAAGTTGTTGTTGCAGAGGTCGCGGCGCTGCAGCTGCAGCAGGAGGAGGAGGAGGAGGGGGCGGAGCCTACGGAGGTCCCCGTGCTCCCGCTGTCACAAATGATCAGAAACCGTGTGCGTGCGGAATAGCGAGCACGCTGAGGACAGTGGGCAAGGTATTAATTATGCAGAATGATAGTCACCGGTAATCAGTGATCGCACACTGATGTTCACTTGAACAATCAATAAAACCTGTCGTAGTTAGGGAAATCATCCCATGACTATTTGGAAGCAGACGCAGCACGTATAGTGCTGATGTATTTCCTCTTCAGGATGGTCCGAACAAGGGTCGTCAGTTCTGGACGTGCAATAAACCCATGACTGCGCCAGACAAGTGCAATTTCTTCGAATGGGCCGCGTAAGGAGGAACACGGGAAGTGAGTGATACGGTAGTACGGAGTACTGTATCCAAAGGAAGTCAGTGTTTGTCTTCCAGATGAATGGGCTGGTTGAATGGACGGAAGCGTGAGTTATTCTTCCTCCCACTAGACAGTCCCTCCCCCCTCTTCCCTCTCTCCTTCCATCTGACTACTCCCACTCTCTCCCCTCTCTGTATGCACTATCGCTTATCAGCCAGCCAACTCATGATGGTATGCAAGGGACCGGGAATACCCCTCCTACTACTCCCCCCCCCTCTCCCTCTCTGACCACTTACCTCCATTCACTCTGATCTCTCCCCTTCCCTCCCATACCTTCCATTCCCCATTCGGGAATCGTACTGCTCTCAAGGTTGTTCTTACTCATCACACGTTTCTACCCCTTTTTCCCTAGGCTGATTGATGTTTCCTTTCCTAGTTCCTGTTTGGTTCCTCTTCAGGATTCAATAATAGCACACTGATTGTGCGATTTTTTTTCATAGCTACCGGTTATGTATTTCTGTTAACTTGATCACTCTGTAATATATCACTCGTGTAGTATCTCACTGGTTGTCTAATATTGATTCATCGTAGGGGTTTCATCTTCTTTCGTGATCTCTAAGATTACTGTCTCCTTCCCTTTCTCATGCTCCCAATTCGCTCTAATAACTCACATTTTACGAGTACCCTTCTCCGTAAGCACTTTATGACGTTCGTTCATTATCATGCTGACCTACTATTTTCTGTACTGGTGATACAATGTGTTGCATACTCAGATTAGCATCTTTCTATCTTGATCTGGGCTACCTTTGGCAAGAAAAGGGCCTCGCCCATTCTCAACTTCTCTTTGATTACTCATTCATTCTCTAACAAGTGGTTGTAAGTGGGCGGACGTGTTGATTTTGACAGAAAGCACTCACGGATTAGAGGGACTCAGCCTCTTTTTCAGTGGCGATTCGAAAGGAAAGATGGATTTAAAGGGACTGGTCATAGCCTCCTTCCATCTATAGACTCTCCCTCTTTCATATAATCTCTAACCTGTTCAGTTTGCTCTTTTCCTCTCTGGTTGTCTAGTGGAATCGTCCACTCTCTACAGTCAAGAGTGTGCACCATACACGGGAGAATTCACATTGATCGGGATACCTTCGGGCGATAGTAATAGATACGGCGTTTCGGACATCTCTTTTGCCTATTGAAATAGTTTCTTAATATTCATTTCGCATTTATTCATTGTTCCGTGTTTCGTGCCGTTCTCGTTTCCTCTGATCAAATTGTCGATTGAAGAGGGAAGAAAAATGTCTTCCAATGGAGTCGCCGCGCCCACTGCAGATGATAATATCGTGAGTTTAAAAAAAAAATTTCTAGATCAAAGATCAGATTTCAGTTATCGAAAGAATCGATGGTCAAGGCGAATATCAAAACGATAAGGGATAAGAAGGAGAAGATTCTTGCAACACTCAAGCATTTGAGCAAGGATGAAGAGGTGCTTCTATAAATTGCCATGACAATTCTTCAAGAATCACTAGTCAAGTGAACTTATTTATTGCGAAGAGTAACTGAAACTCAAACGTGTAATGAAATGTAGCTCAGAATTGAAATTGTTGCAGCCAAACAAGGAGCTGATGGGACAGTTAGTGGCAGCTTTCGATTCAATCACTGCACAGGAGAACGACTACATGGGAATACTCACGAATATTGCTGTGAGTGATCTTTGACTTGAGTTTTCAGAAGTTAAAGAATTTTTCAATGAAATGCATTGGGAATGTGTTTTTTTTGTTTAATCGAAGAATTGTGTTTCGCGTGTTTTGCAGGAAATCCAAAACAGAGCGACAGAAGATGTGGCCAATGATCGAAAGGAGTTAATTGAGAAAATGGGAAAGGTTCGAGATTCGTATGTGCTAACATAAAGGGTGGAAATAAATGCGACGTCGATTGTCAATTAATATATCACATTTTATTCAGCCTGCTGCAAATGGAGAGAAAGAGGAGGAAGTAGATGAAGATCCGGATGAGATCAAGAAAGAAGTGAGTATTCTTTTTCATACAATTTTTAGCTGTATTATTATATTGGAAGAATTGATTCTCCACTATTTGTCATCAGCAAACTTCTGAGATGACCAGGTGGAAATGAACAAGTTTATCACCATTTCTAACTTCACCCCCCTCTCCTCAGATTGAATCGACTCTCCGTGAGATCGCAGAGATGCATGCAGCGACACTCGCTGCGTCCATGGTCAATGAACAATTGAACGCCAAATTGAATCTAAGCAAGAGCAAGGTGAGTAACACCGATTATAATTGGACTTATGCATGTGTGAGAATGATTTGGGAATGATTGTGCACTTGAAGATTATATTAGTCCATAGAAAATGTCTGCCATAGAATCCATTTTGTAGCACAATGCGATCAGACAAGCTCGTGACGATGCGACTGCCATTCAATCGGAGACTGCGAGAATTGTATTGGAGGAGAGGGAGAAGGCTATGAGGGAAGGTATGTGGAATTCGTACTTCGTGGCGTCGCGGAATCTTGCATATCGATATTATTCAGATGATAAGAGAAAAATTAGAAACAAATCAAAAATGCTTCCAGTTGCGAGCGAGAGACAGTCGATGGAGAAGAAGAAGAAGGAATTGGAGAAATTGAGGAAGACTGTGGTGAAGAAGGAATGCGAGGGAGGAGATGATGGAGAGGAGGTGACTATTTTGGAACTATCAACTGATTTGGAAGTTAAAAGCTATCGGTGAAAAATTAAAGTAAAGATAATAATCAGATCGAAGTGGATGAATCATCTCGAATTCCTCCTCTGAGAAGCAAGGAAGAAGAGGAAGAGGAAGAGAGACTGAAGAAACAGGTTTGACTTTTTTTGTGAATGAATAAAAAAGGCGTCGACGCTCCATTGGGGTTACCTTTGAAATATCTCTCTGTAATCTGTAATATATTTCTTGTAGGCTGAAGAGGAACGTGAGAAGACATTGGAAGAGAAGAGAGCGGAGATTCGAGCGAGAGTCGATGCAGAGAGAAAACGGTGAGCGAAAACGGTGTGGAACATATATGGGATCAACTAGCAAAATTGTTGGAACGGAGATCAATTGGTTTTGTGAGTGGAAAATAATCAATCGGTCATAATAGTGGTTCCGATATCATGGGTCCACTGATCGAGGTCTGATCACTCTCTTTCTCTCTCTTTCTCTACTCAACACGCTGCTTTGTCTAAGAGAGAGGGTTAGAAAGAGGAAGGAAGATGAGGGAGAGAGGGAAGAAATAGAGTGAAGTCATTCTCACTAACCATCAAATCATCCTCGTCCATTGTTCCTTATCGATTGTGCGGATTCCTTTGGCGTATCTTTGATATAATTCTAGTGGGCTATCCGTGAGAGAAAGGGGGAAAGGAGTGAATCAATCAATGTCGTGCTTATGGGAGTGGACATGTGTTGAGTAGTCTGAGAAGAGATGAGAGAACTGATCAATCTATTGTCTTTGTTTCGAAGTACACCTTTTGATCATGCCCTATATGCAAATTACTGATCGTGAGATGGATGTTAACTGGATTTTCTGATTCCTTCCACAGTTCTCTACCGTAATCGTACCATATCCATGCCGTAATCGAATGTTTCCAGCCGGGAAGGAGCCGCTCAGCAGATCAGGGAGAAATTGGCTGCAATGGAGAAGAGGAAGGAGAGAATGGGCGAGATTCGGTAAGCGTTAATTATGGTAGAAAAACGTGCTGTGCATGATTTTGATATTTTTTTGAAAAATAGTTGGAACAAAAATTTGATTCGATATTGCAGTCGAATTCTCTCTGGAATCTCCCAGGCAAAGTCTGAAGATGATGCGAAGAAAGATGATGAGAAAGGTATGCGTCTTTCTAATTTTTTCTTTTGTGTCCGTTCTCTAAAACTGGGTTCTTTTAGCTACAAAATTTACTATATAGGCTACCTCACCGTTCTAAATTAAATTGTTATAGAGCCAGAGAGCGCAGAGAAGAATGAGGAGAAGGCAGTTGAGATGACGAAGAAGGAGATCGAACTGAATTTGGCCGAAGCGAGCATGAGTCTCAAGTGAGTGAACGGCTTGAGGGATTGTTTTTACTGTTGATATGTCTTATTAACTAAACAAGAGAACCGTTCCGGAATTCGAATAAAAATTAATGACTTCTCTACACTTTGAATTTATAATACTTTGCAATGTTCTTTTCATTTCAGACACCTCACTCAATTGAGAGAGAAATTGGAGGCGATGCAGGCGAGTGGAGAAGCGCCCACTGATGAAGATGAAGAATTATTGAGGAGATTGGATGAATCTGAGAAGATTGGAGATGAGGTGAGAATCAGTTTAATTCATTGAAGAAACTTTGCGTGATGTGTCAATGTAAACTGATGAGTGATGTGTGATATAAACAGAAACTTGCATACACCATTCGAGGCCCTCAAAGTTGGTACTTTCGTAATGATAAGTTCATAATAACTGTGTCCACAGTACGAAGAGTTTCGATGGTTCAAAAACAATTGTATTTCCTTCAAAGTCTAGTCACATCCTAGCATAGATTGACGTATTCAGAAGTCCGTCATCTATGTACTCTCGAAGGAGGGAATCTGAATTAAAAGAGAGAGAGAGAGAGAGAGAGAGAGAGAGAAGGGAAGAAGTGTATTAGAGAAGCGACTACGAATGTCTACGTGCTAATTCTATTCGGGGAGAAAGAAGTGCTCACAATTTAAGTGCCTATAAATTTTCACCGAACAGAAACGAATGTTCATTTGTTTAAACAATTTTTCATTTTTCTCTGTGCGTTTTCTCTGTATCTTCGTTTGCATGTCTTGTCTCGAACTGTGGTGTAAACAGTCCCTTCCCATCTACATTTCATTGCATGCTACCTCTCTCATTTACTTTGTTTATCGTTCCATCGCAAGTCCTGTCGGATTTCGTACATTGTTGTGAAGTGCCGCTAACCGCAGAAAGTCCGTCACTCATCGTTCATCATCGGAATAGTTAAATTGCAGTTCGAGCACTGCTGTCCAGCTTGCGGTCGTCAGATAGAGAGTCCTGTTGTCTCTCGAAAGCGTACTCTTCCTCGTCATCCCTTCTCCTCCCTTCCACCCTCTCCCCTATCCCTTCCTCCCGTCCCTCTTTCATTCCATCCTCAACTCTCTTCGATGGACACAATCTCTCGAGAGGGAAGAGATGGACAACTGACGAGGATCGAAGAGGCACTCGCAGCACAGAGGACACAGCTGACGATACTCGTTAGACGAGGAGATAGAGACGATGAACACACTATGGTGAGGACGATCAATGAATACGGTAGTACCATTAAAGGGAAGAGATAGAGGCTCATTCCATCACTACTACAACAGGTGCTTTTTGGAAAGTGAGAAGAAGATGTACTTTGGGAGAAGAGAGGAGGGAAGAGAAGCATCTGTCCATTCTGCCCAGTTTACGATCCATTGATACTCCCTCCCCCCCCCCTTCCTCTCCATCCATTCCTACAGCTATCTTTCCACGAAGATTCCTGCCCTATTCACCTTCCGAGATCACTGCTCATTTTATCACTCTATCAGCCAATTTTAGCCGTAGAAATGAATGGGCGGAGTTAGTCTCTATAGCTATCTCCCCTGACTACAGATTGAGATTGTAGTAGTAGCGACAGCCATTAGTCGTCTCTCCTTCCTCCTTCCCTCTCTCCGTCTATCTCTTATCTCTGTCAGCTTATCACCAAGGGGACTTCTTCCATATTGATCTCTCTCTCCCTCAGGTAGTATCTCCTCCATCCTCCCTCCTCCCCTTCCTCTCTCCTTCCCTCCATCGAATGGGCGTGGTCTAGATGCTCCTCCTCCTCCCCTTCACCCTTCCATTCCTTCCTTCATTTCAGTCTCGTCAGTTGCACTCCCTTCTTCTATCATCTTCACCTCGAGTTCTGTCATCTCTCTCATCGATATGTCTCGATCTCTCTCGAGGGAAGGCAGTTCCATCCCTTGAACGAGTCCTCGAAACCCTTCTGGATCCTCATGATCTAACAGCATCTTCCCTTTCTTCTGTCGATGATCTCGTCTACGAGAATCGGACAACTCAAGAGGTGAGTCAATGGGAAAGGGGAGGGGCAGTCTCCTCATCAGCCTTGATCGGCCATGCCGGCTAAGTGAATTTCTTGCCACAGTCTTAGCCTAATTCACAAGGCTGGGCAATACTTTCGCTTGCGCCGGCTAGAAGAACGGTGAGGAAACTGCAGGGTGTAGAAATACAGTTTACTGTTGGAGGAGAGTAAAGGATTAGACGGTGAATGCACTGTTTCACATCAGTGCAGCTGAATCACTAGGGAACGCGAGCATCTATTCTTGCATCCTTATTCCTTCACATGCTCGAGAGAAGTTTGTATTCGAGTTGTGAGAATTTAGTGAGAGACGAGAGGGAAATTTAGAGAAAGAGAAGGTGCGAAACCATCGAAGACTGAGGAAGGAAAAAGGAATGTTAGATGTCCGTCTAGTTCAGTAATTGCTTCCCTCTCATTTCCTTCCCTCTTCATCATACAACGACAGGGATTTCTTCAATTTAGTCTTTTGGAAAGAAAGAAGTGAGAATGGGTAAGAGAGTTTCTCTATTAGATTCCTCTTCTCCATTCCTACCTCTATTCCATTCCTGTCCCACTGTCCCCTCTCTCCTCTCCTCCTCTCCTTCCGTCTTCTGGAATACCCTCACCCAAATCGAATTGGGAATGGAATGAGCAGGATGAAGAGGAGGGAAGAGCTGCTCCCTTTTTGTGTCCTTGTTAGTGGAAAAGACGAAGAAAACGGGAGAAGGGGATGAGCTCCTACTCAAGGAGTTGGAAGGAATATCTGGTAAAGACGTGAAAAGAGGAAAGAGGTCTACTGGAGAGAGTGAGAGAGGAAACAGTTGGAAATGTGAAGGAGGCGCTTAATTTAGAAGAGAAACCCCGAAACGAATTTCTTCAATTTAGAAGCCCTTGGTTGACCTTCATTTTCTTCTTATTCTTCGGAAGATGACATATCTTGGCTGTCCTAAATCTGTCAGGATCACTCGTACCTCCCCATTCCTCCCCTCTCCCTATCCAATCTCCTTCTCCTTCTTCTCCTCCCTCTCATTCCGATCCCCTCGCTGTCCCCTCAGAGTCGCCTATCGCAAAGTTGTAATGCGCCACATGGTCAACTTTGGCGGTGGAGGGAGGAATGAGAAGGAGAAGCAAAAGAGAAGAAGATGGGGATAGAATGACACCACTCGGATTTCGGTGCTGTGATGAACTATTAGGTGACAGGAGTGTGATGATCACGAGAAAGGAAGGGGAGGAAGGGAAGGGTGAGGGAGGGGATCATACAGATTCAGGCATCGTCATCGACTGAAGAAATGAGGAATAGAAGAGATGAAGAAGAAAAGATGCAAAATGGAGTGAGAGAAGAGAAGGAAGAACGGGATACACTCACTGTAGAGAGTGTAGTCGAAGCTATTCAACAGCAATGCATTGATATAATCGAAGGAGAAGAATCAATAGATGAACGAGTGAAACAGAGGTACGGTAGTCGTCCCAGTCAGTCTTCGATTGTCCTCGTTCATGATAAAGTGATGTCTCGCCCCCTTTCGTGTCTACGCACGCTCTTATTTATCTCGTAGTATAGATTGTGAGTGTGGATGGATGTAGATGAGAGGAAGGAGCATTAAGTATGAATGAGAGAAGAGGGAGGAAGGGGAAAGGGAATGGAGAGATACCAGACAGCTTTTGGATCCTGTGCTCCCTTCCATTTCTAGCACTTCTCTTTGGCACTTTGGGGAACGGAAGTGGGACGATGTGAGAGATGAATTCATCCTTTACGTTGCTTTTGAGACGAGTGAAAGTATGACAAATGATGTTATTCTCTAAAGTGAGATATTTTGTACTGATGAACAGCTGTTATGAGTGTAGATGACAGAAAGGGAGAAGTCGGTAGAATTAAAGAGGGAGAAGTCTGGTGGGAGAGAACCATAGAGGGGAGACGGCTAATGATAGGAAGAGGGATTAGGTTGAGGATAGAGAGAAGGTAGAGATGGAGATTGGGATGATGATGAGTGCCAGAGAGAATGAGGGAAGGGAAAGGGCAATTTGTAGATAATAAGAGAGTAGAGAGTTAATTGGTCGAGTAATGAGAGGGGATGGAAAGGTAGAAGACGAGATTGAGTAAAGCTGAATCGAAGGAAGGATGATGCAAGAGTAGAAGGATATTAGTGGCATTTTAAGAGACAGCAAAATGGATTACTAAAACAGAACATGGAAATAAGGTCATTAGTAGGAACAGAAAAGGACCGGAAAATGTGAAATTTCTAACCTCGTTCTAGACAAGAGTTGGTGTTCATAACAATGAATGTTGTGTGAGATAAGTCTCTATCATTGCCATACTCATCAATTCATTGCAGACTGCTTGATACGGTTGTATCGATGCTCTCTACTCTTCCTCTCTCCCGTTCATTTCTTCTTCAATCTTCATCTCTCATCGATGCTTCAATCACTCCTTTCATTTCTCTTTCCCTTCCTGAATACTCCATTCCCCTTCTCGAGGATATTGCTCACACTCTCACTTCACATCTCGAACTAGCCAATGTCCTCACTGCTATTCCATCTTCCCCATGAAACCTACTCGATAACCGTAACCACATCTACTTACATAGAGAGGCTAAGAGTATTCCGTACTGAACGTATCGCTTGACTACTGTAATCTGAGCTACCGTAATCCCTACATATCGATTGATTGAGTCTTTCTCTTCATTTTTGTCTCGAGACTTTCCGTTGTAAAGGGTGGAAAGATGAGTGGTCGTCTCACTAAACGCAGTAATAATGCACTTGCACTCATCAATTCTCTTCATTTCCTTTGTTCTCTCATCAGTCAGAGATGACGAGAGAGTGTGGGGAATGAAGAGAGTTCGATCTATCGTCTGATCCCAAATGCATACCCTGATGAATAAAGGACTTCCACAGTTGGCAAAAGAAAGAAAAGACAGATTGAGATGTATCATGGCATTCCAAGATATCTGTTACCGTATCCTCGATTCGGAGAGGTTTCAGTAGTTATATCTGCAAGATTTCGGTATGCTTTCGGTGTTTTGTCGGTGATATTCTGTAGCTCCATTGCCAATTTTGATAAGTGAGAGATTGGGAGAAGCCTCTTCTAATTTCATCCTTCCATATTCTCTCAGTCTGTCATACACTCTCCAATCTACTCTCATTTCTCTCTTCTCTCTCGATTCTCCATAGTCTCTCGTTCGAAATGCACCGGTCTCCTCTGTACAACTTTCAATTATGGGTGTCTGATTCGAGAAACGTCAACGGGTTTGATCTCTTCACCTGTTTGAGTCTTCGAGTCTGTAGGAAGAGAGAGTATACGACTAAAGAGAGTGAATAGAGAGAGGGAAGGGGGAGAATCTGATGCTATAGTCATTATTATTATCATCGATAATGTCAACAAGACACATCAGATGACGAGGATAATCTCAGTCGAATAATATGTTTTCCTATCGTTGAAATGAAACGAGAGCGTAAGATAGGGATGGAATACGATAAATAATCGATATGAACTTCAGATACGGTAAATGACCAGTTACCATCCCCATCTGGTGGAGGTCGCTTGGGCATCTACCGTAATCCTCGTTGTCGTTGCGGGACTTCTTAGCAAGAAGCCAGTATTGATCAATGGAGCCTTCGTAGCTGTGGTTAGTCGTTCATACCGGAATTTATGTTGAAGATTAAGTTGCCATGATTTCTAAGGCGGAAAAAAATCATCACACATACTAATTATATTGTTTATATTTTATTCTGATAAGAATCGGTGGTTTAGTGCTCATTCAATGTATTCGTCTGCAATTAAAACATTTCTTTTAAACGTTCCTTGCTCATTAGGACTGTTCCTTCATTAAAAGCACTTCAACCTTGTAACGAGCAATAATTTAAAGAATTTGAACATTTCTCAAATAAAAAAAACAAAATAATCCCAGATTCATCGTAGAGAAAAATTAGATTCTGGAAAAGATTTAAACAAGAATCCATTTTGCTAATGCTAAATATCAGGGTGTCCCACATATATTTTCATTCTATTATTATGTCCGTTCTTATGGATCAAATTAAAAGTTTACAAAGCGCGCTGCGTAAAAGAATAGTGCTCCTATTTTTTCGACTTCATTACAAGAGGAATAATCGCGCTATCAAGAATATGCATAAGTTTTAGAGAAAAAAGTGCTGAATTATATATATACATATTTCTCTGAATTTCGAGAATGATGAAAGCTAAAATAAAATGTGTCATTAATATCGACTTATGAGTTGATAATAATCAAAATGAGAATAAATCCGAATTCTGAAATTGCATTGCGTCATCAATATGAAATAAAAACCTTTTTTTGCACATTTTAATTTTTTTAGAAAATTCAACTTCGTAAAATAATACAAAAAGTGCACCATTGTCTTACACGATTTGACAGTATATTGTGAAAAAATATTCGAGAATGCGCGGCTAGCTAACAGGTTAGAAATGTTGAAAAACTTCAAAAAGTGCTCTACGTGAAATGCAATCTTCGATTCAATTTGAACGCTTTCCTTCATTCCCCCTGAAAAAAATAGTATTAGTGCTCAGATTTTTTTCTTTATACTAATATACTGCTGCTGTCACAACCGGGGATTCCGATCTTCATTCTCGGCTTTCTTGCAAATTTTTCAATATTTCATAGAAAAATCGTCATTATTTCGTATTGCATCATTATTAGGAAATACTTCCCGAATTTTTATGCATGATAAAATTCTTTAGGGTTAGCATGTACTATAACAGTCTTAATTATAGAGATATTCAATGTAACCTGTTCACAAAAATACTTTGAAATAAAATGAAAATATATGTGGGACACCCCAATAGCTATTTCCAGGTTGGCGGAGCATTCATTGTTTATTCGTCTCTCATCGATATCAATCCCTTCCATCTTCTTAATCACTTCTACGAAATTCTCCTCGAACCGAGATATATTGATCAGTCAGTTATTCATGTTTTGTATTATCTACGAAGTTAGCCACGTTCAAAAGACCGATTCCGATGCGTTCAGTTCTCTCCGTTCATCCCTTCTTCTCTTCTGGGTGATCGATCTCGCTGCATCCATTCTATTCGTTCTTCTTGTTGCCCATTCAGGAAGAAGTTCCAGTATTCATAGAAAGGTCAGGAATACTGTAGAATTGATGCCAGGGATCACAAACGATTACTGATTATTGGAGAATACAATGTGTTCTAGGATGATCTTTGATCTCTTCAGTTCTTCCATCTAACTCTCTCACTCGTTTTCCTCTCTGGTCTACTCATCGATGGTCCTCTTCTTGCACTATCTGCTGCCCTTCTACTCAGCATATTCATTATACTTGAGGTGGGAAGATAATCCTGTGTCAGTTAGATTTTAAAAAATAGGATATTGGGAGCACGCTAATCTGTTGAAGAGTAGTCTGATTCAAGAAACGAAGACAGACTCTATAGGGAATTGTTTTTACAATAATCGTAGTGCTCAAATACTATCACTGTGTGACAATTTGAATATGCATTTTGCAGTTATTCCGTTATCACTCCGTTCCTCCATGGGAAGAGACACTGAATAAATATCTGCAAGTATTCCGAGATCATCAGGATGGAGCACTCCTACTCACTCCACTATATCTACTCGCTGGTTAGTGAGGGAGGAAATTCATTTAATTGAAACAGTTCGAATGATGCGATGTTCCTCTGAAAGTATATTTGCAGTAAAGATCATCATCCCTATCCTATACTCATTTATTCCTTGCAGGTGTATGTCTCCCCATCGTCTTCCATTCTCCTCCACCACCAGGCACTCCTGCGCCCATTCAACTATTTGCTGGTATGGTTTGTTGTAATTTATAAGTTTTGATCCTCATCAATTTTTGGGTGGTGTATCGACTATATATCATTACACGCTCGTGAAGAGTGAGGAGTAAATCATAGTCTCTTCAGGAGTGATCTCAGTGGGAGTGGGCGATTCGATGGCTGCTCTAGTGGGAAGTACAATGGGAAGAAATCGATGGCCACGGTAAGAGTGAAAGAGAATTATGCGTGTGATATTGGGTACAATATCTCACCTCTCTAGATTTTAGTTAGATATTAACCAATTGCAATAAAGTGATCAAACTCTTAAATTTCAGTCGTAAGAAGACAATCGAAGGATCGATTGGAATGTTTCTCTCAATGATCATTGCTCTTCTCTTCCTTCGTCCCTATTCTGCTTCTTCCTCCCTCTCCTTCTTCTCCATTACCATAGTCTCTCTTGTATTGACTGCCCTTGAAGCATTCCTTGCCAATATAGACAATATCGTCCTTCCCCTTGTAGGATACGCTCTCCTTAGTTGGCTCGTCTAATTCTTGAATTACTTTGTATATTTCTCCATGTCACACATTGTCAAGTATTAGCCATGGCCCAATCCTCCGGTAGTTTCCAATTGTCTGTGATAGTTTTCTTATCATATCGATAAATTATGAAGGGTAGAGAGTGTGGAGGATGCACTAAGATGATGTCATCCACAAATAATCTTGAATTCTAGAGTAAGTTAAGATGAGTCATCGAGAATGATGAGATTTCAAAGATATAGGATTTCACAGAGAACTTGAGTCAGTCCTATGATGTAAGGGCATGGATTTGAAGTGGAAGTGATTGGTTACAGTCGTCCCCTTCGTTCGTCCCTCTTACACTGTTTTATGCCCCTTCTCCCTCTCTTCTTCTCCCCTCTCTCTTCTCCCCTTCTTTACACCGTCGTTGACCTCACAGTGAAGAGAAAGAGTGGATACACTCCGGAGAAGACTGACCAAACCATCTGGTGAATGGGAAGGGAGAGATTACTACGGACTACGTGGCTACTGGGCAATTCCCAAAGATTAAGGGCCAGGGTGAAGAGAGTTACAACACGGCTGAGTTGGATGATAGCCATTTCTGAGATGTTGAAGAAAATCAAAGTGTTTCACAACACCAATGCAATCTAGAATAGCCGTCGATTGTATTCTTCATCCGCTTACTAGTCCTCATCCCCTCCCTCCTCCGTCCCTCTTTCTTCCATCTCATCTCACTGTTTCTTCCTCACTCAGTTCGCACGCTCTTTCACTTCGTAATCCCCGTAGAAAACAGATGAAGGAAGAAAGAAGGTAGAGTAAGAGAAGAAGATGGAAGGTATTTGCCAATCTCCTCCCTTCTCTTCTTTTTCCATCTCTCCGTTCAGTGAGAGAGATAGATCACCTCCCGCCCCCTCCACCCTCCTTCCCCCTCTCCTTCTTCTCCTTTCTCTGATGATACATTCCCTCCTTCAGGATAGACGATCTCGATCTGCCCACTCCCACGTTCCCCCCTTTCATTCACACTTTATCTGGATAATTGTTCACTATCATTCTTCAATAATTCCTCTTCGTTTTCATTCTTCATTATTTTTCTCTACATTCATAGTCTTGCATTATCCCTTCGTTGTTCCCTTATTCGATGTCCATCGATCTAATCCTTCCTCAATTCCAGTCCAATCTCAATCATGCCATTCAAGCCAGTGGAGCATCCCAAGTGTCCCAAGTGTGGAAAGTCAGTGTATGCTGCAGAAGAGATGAGCGCTGGCGGATACAAATGGCACAAGTTCTGCTTCAAATGCAGTTAGTTATCGATTCCATTTGGAGGGTTACGGTAATCGATCTGTCCTTTATTGATCTGCCCGTGGTGGATCCTAACGCTTTCCGTGTTTCCGTCTAATCAGTGTGATGGGATGGGCTGCTTGGATTAGTAATCAATTCCATGTATTCAATTAAAAGTGTTTTATTGGCCTTGGGTGTATGTCGAATGATCTGAAGTGTCTCTTGAGAGATTTGCGAAAGTTTCGAATCCCAGTTTGATGTGCAAAAAAGTGGCAAATCTCAAGAGGAAGCACTTCACTTTCCGAGAGATCAATCGATTTCTGCTTCTATTATTCCACTAAGAGTATAGATGAACGTGAGTGAAGGGGGAAGTCATTCTCTCTTCATTCTTCACTATCCATCTTCCTTCTTTTTCTTCCTCTCTTCATCTCATTCGCAACAACAAAATGTTGACGAGAATCTCTCTGATTTCTCTGATATTTCGTCGATTCGAGAAAATGAGAAAATTCGCGATTTCGAGAGAGAACGGGCGAAAAACATGTGGCGCCAATATTAGTCAGCGTTCATTTCGCAAAATTCGAATATGAATCATCGAAGCATTGGGACAATTGGAAGGGCAATTCAAGTTGTAAGAGGGAATCTTCAAGTTCTAAGCCAAATCTTCGCCAATCTTTTTCTTCTCTGCCCTGAGGCTATTGTTTTGCGCGAACAAACAAGCCATCTCTCTCTTCTCCTTCCAACCTGCGAAATCGGATATTCTCAATTGAGATGAATCGCGAGATATTCCGGATTCCAAGGATCAGGAAGTAAAGAGGAATAGAATCAATCAAGTATTTAGACGATAGAATAAAAGAGCATCTCATCGATTTTCAACTAAACTCTATCGTCACATTTTCGAAAGTGAGCTGAGCTTCCGGAGGAAACATTACACTAACTTTCACTCAATCAGATCACAGCGCGATTTTTTGGAACTTCGCAAAGAAATTTATTAGAGAAACATCAACGTATCTTGATGTTTCTTCAATCTTGGTACTAGATCAAGCGTTCAAAATTTATATTATCCTTCAAATTTACAAAACTAAAACTAAAACCGTTTCACAATTTTCGGGGGTATTCTTTCCATTCTTTCCATCTCCTCCCTCTCTCTCTCTCTTTTCTGCTCTCTACGGTAACCTCTCTCAGCAATGTGCAACAAGATGCTGGATTCCTTCTCTTGTGCTGAACATGCAGCTGAACTCTTCTGTCGTCAATGTCATGTTCGTCGATGGGGACCAAAGGGAGTTGGATTCGGAATTGGAGGAGGAGCACTTACAATGGACAGTGGAGAGAGATTCGGAAACACCGAAGTTGATATGACGTCAGTGGTATTCATGCATGCATCCTACACTAACCCTGTGTGTATCTGTCCTGTCTCCGTCCCCCACTTCTACCGTAACTCTCAGTAATCGATAACCTGTCCCTCTCTACCTACAGTAATCTGCAGACATGTGCAACAAGATGCTCGATTCGGTTACGTGTGCACCTCATGAGGCTGAACTGTACTGCAAGCAGTGTCATGGTCGTAAGTTCGGACCCAAGGGAGTTGGATTCGGATTGGGAGCAGGAGCACTCACTATGGATGATGGAGCACGATTTGGAGGAAGCAAATAATGGTAAGAAGATCACCCTACTAGACCCCCTTTCCTGCTAACTGATTCATGCACGAGTGAACCATTTCGAGAGGAAGATTCTGATCATTCATATTTGCAGGAATCGACCAATGACTGCCGAAGCCTTCACTGCACCTATCAATCCGACGCATCATTAAGATAATCATCCTGTTCACCCAATTCGAGTACACATTCACATCCCTTCTAGTCTGTAATGCTCCTTGAATCCACGATTCCTCAAACATGTTGAACTCTTTCGTACACTAAAGTATGTGTTGTTTCATCACGACTAGCTCAACCTATGGATAAACAATTGTCAATGCTTGCTCAGCACACTTTCCTTGTCTATACACGTTTACTCACTGAGTAAGTGCAGTATTCTATATCAGTGCGAGAAAAGAAAACAATATTCGTTCAGCTGTTAACAAGAGTAGAAATACAAAGTTATTCTTGAACCATTTACTTCTACATTCGTCACTTTACAATCTCTACAGCAACGAGAGAAGAGACTGCTTAGTACTGGAACACCTTCTTGTCCATGTTGTAGT
Source organism: Pristionchus arcanus (assembly GCA_900490705.1). Classification (NCBI taxonomy): domain Eukaryota; kingdom Metazoa; phylum Nematoda; class Chromadorea; order Rhabditida; family Neodiplogasteridae; genus Pristionchus; species Pristionchus arcanus. Next base: position 25,019 of record LS486805.1, on the reverse strand, counting down.
CGGCGTACCTGCAAGCAAAATTTATAATAGAAATCTCATGTCATTTTTAGAGCACAGCAGGATATAATAGAAAAAATAGTTTTATAAAAAAAGACGTACCATTTCTTCTCCCACCAGTACTCAGGCTGGGGAATGAAGAATTCGGGCTTGTCCATGCCGAGCTCCTCGGGGGTGTTAATTCCGAGCTCGTCAAGAACGGGCTTAACCTGAAATTGAAATAAAAATTAATATTGGAAACAGTATATAATTTGAAAATTGTTCGCCCTTGTGCATTATGGAAATAAAAATAATATGTACCCAGAAATGAGTGTTTCTATACCTACATCATCATTTATTTTTAAAAAAAAACTCCAAACTGCAATACGACACTTATTTCATATATTTAAATTGAGATTCTTAAATGAAAGCTAGAACAGGCGAACTTGTGAGAAAATCTAACACGGTAGAATATAGATTCGCAACAAATCTTAAAATTTTATCTATATTGTGTCGGAAATCCAGTTTGGTGTTCCGAAATATAAATATATGCATATTGATTTCTTCTCATAGGAAAAACTACTATAATATTAAAATCACCTAATTTTAGGCACCATTAATTAATAAGGAATGGAAAATTATAACTCAAAAGTTTTAGGGCACTATTGAAAGACTGACATTAATCGAAGATGTTTATGGACATGACCCTTGCTATAGGTATCTGGCAATTTAAAATTTGACCATGTGACTCAAAAACACGTCAGTGTATTAGACGAAGATGGTCAATCGTCACCATTAAGAAATTGCCGTGAAATCTAAATTATTGCACAAGTTCCAGGGATCATTTTTAAAACGTAACTCAAAGATTGGCAAACAAAAATTTAACTTATAATTATGATTTTATTCGTGAAGACTTTTTACCAACCTGCTGGATGATGTATCCGTAGACGACTTCGCGATTCTTCTGTCCTCCGCACTTGATCTTGATGGCCTCGAGGAATCGGATGGTGAGCGAGTAGTCGTTAACACGACGGCACGCACGGAGAGCAGCCTCGACGACCTTAGGGTCGGGTATGACGTCGAAGTCGTGGAGCTCGGTCAGAGCTGAAACAATGGTATTGCGAGCTTATCAAGTGAATAATAAAACTACACGAAATTATTTTTGATAGGCTTACCTTTGCGGACCTCCCATCCGTCGATTTCGGGCCTGCTAAGGTAGTCGATGAAGTGCTTGTCGAACTCTGAAAATAATGAAATAGAAAAGGAGACGCGAATGAGCCGCGTTCAGCGCTCATAAAGAAACAAGGAAAATTGATGACTAAAGCTAAGAATACGTACTCTCAGGCGCCCACTTCTCCATGATGTCGTCCTTAGCATGGTTGAGCTGAGACGTCGTCGAGAGCTGTCTGGCTCCCTTGCTGACGATAGAACGCGCTGCTCGAACAGCCAGCGACGCCATCTTTAATCAACGGTTTAACGCGAATACGACCGTTCAAAATGACGATAGGTGTGAGCAATAGACACGCACGGATATGCAGAACATTGTATTTGGTATTCACAGCAATAATTCAGAAAATTACTAAGCATAAACGAGAAAAATCGATGAAGACGTGCACTTCGGAAAAATGAAAGCCCACACATTTCATACACTTTTGTCAACTACGGTATTTCACCAAACTTATTTATGGCTCCGGATTCGGCTTCTGGCGCGATATTTTTTAATTTAAATTTTTACGAACTTGATTACTGTATTCTTTATTATCGATCATATTTTTTCTTTATTTTATTCGCTTTCGAAAGAAATTTCTACTTGTGTCTCGATCGATCTCATCTGGAAATCGTGTCATAGCAGTGTTTCGCATTTAAACACTTTTATTCCCGTTCATCTTGGTTATATTCCTTTACAATTAGGTAGTTACGGTTGTCTTTCACTTGCCAGTGTCAATTTTCTTGAATTTTCCATTTGGATACGTTAGCTGGGTTGCGATTGCTCCAGATGATCATAGTATTTATTTTGTTCTGATCTGTCTTCGATCAAATCTCCCAATTCTTCGGTTCTCTTCCCTTCCTTGTTTCATTCATGGCGATCTCATATTTCTCTCATCATGCTCACTCAATAGGTCATAATTTGTGTCTCTCCATAACAAGAGCACGAGTCCTTGTATCCAGTCTCATCATTGGCCCTCTAATGACATCTCAATATCGTTTGATCCTTTCCCTTCTCTGTCCTCTCCTCCTCCTTTCGATCAATGGTAGTCTGTCCCTCTATTCGTCTTTATGGTCACTCTGTGTGACTGACTGCTTACCAGCTGGAGTGAGTAGAGGGAGAAGGAGGCAGATCTCGAATTCGAGAGTGGGAAGAGGATGGAGAAGCCTCTTCACTCTATTACTCCAACCATTCATATCCATTCCTCACCCCCTTTCTTCCCTCTTCATAACCTAATCTTCGAGCATCTCCATTGTGTGCGATAGTAGTAGTCGCTCCTTTTTTCCTTCTGTGGGTGTCGTTTTTTTTAAACATTTACTTTTTTTGAGACGAATTTCTAAACGAATTTCTTTCTGTATCTTGATAATGAGATAGTTCTCAACCAGTACTTATCTCTTCTTGTGTGACTGTGTGCTCGTAATTACTATTCTCTCCTCCAATATGACCTCTTCCATCTTCTCTCTCTCTTCTCTCATAGTAACCACGCGCAATCCATCTTTCCTGAACCTTTTCCGGTAATTTCTCTGATTGTTACTGCATTTCACTTGTTTCTTCAATATTCCAAGTAAGTGCCCACTCCTTCACTCTTACTACATCTAAACAAAGGGAAGTACTCATCATTCCAATACTCGCCTTTCCTTTCCATTCCTCATCACGAATCTGTTCCTTCCTCCGTTATTTCCTTTCTCCCTCTCTCAAATATGCACAACCATCATTCATCCACTACTATTTTCATCTCTGCAGCTCTCTTTTGTCAATCATAAAAACTGTCATTCTCTTCTCAATAGCTATCCTTTCTTGGTTCTTTTCATGATCTCCCTCCTGGTATCGATCATACTTTTCATCATCATCTCTATTGTCTCGATCAAACTTCATCTACGAGTGAACATCTCAAAAGGGGTCACTGGTCATCTCTCTCGTTCTCATTGAGAGTGGCAAGGGAATACGCGTGCTCGCTTCACTTTCAACCCTGCTAGAGAGGAGGGGGAGGAGACACAAGACCCATCCCCTTCCCCCTTGGACTCTCTCTAACCTCCCCCTCCTCTTCCCCTTCCACCGATCCGTGTGCATCCTTCTGACCACTTGACTCCCTTCTTCCCGTTTTTATCCGATTTACCCTTTCTTTGTCATTCCTCCTTCCTCCTTCCATCTGCAGATGCACTAGCAGTGACCACAAGACTCCTTTCTTTCTCTCTTCAGAATAACACCTCGAATTTGAGGTGGTTAGCCTCTTCCCCCCTTCTCCCACCTTCTCTCCTCTCTCCTCCCCTCTATCCTCACTCTTCACTCCTCTCATCCAAATTGGCCCCAACATCCGGAGAGTTTTTCCGCTTCCAATCCAATTGACTTCATATTTTATTTCGTTCGTCGATATGGAGTGACCTCTCATCTTTGTAGTCTGTTTACTTCCTTCATTTTCGTAATTCTTCCCTTGATCTCGAAGTTAATGGTCATCTGAATATGAATGTGGTCTCTCAGTGGTTCTTAAACGTGTCTCCCTCCTCTCTTTCTTTCCCCTTCGGGCATAGTTTCGTAATGGGAACACACACTGGACATTTCCGTATCTCTATCTATCGTTTCCCCTCTCCTTGGTCACTCTAAAGATGACTCATGAATATTCATTACTATGTCGATTCACCAATAATATCGAGTTCCCATTGTGATCCAATCCATTGATCTCCTTCTCACTTTCAGTCTATGCTGGTCCGATTGCCATTTATTCCATTGTGATGTCGCCTCCGAGGATAAAAGGACTCTCTGTAGCATTGCTACTAATAACTCTCGTGCTGCAAGCACATGCAAAAGGTGAGAAAGTATTGTGATCTATAGTTAAATTGAAAGATACGAAATATCGATATATTCGTAAGGGAAACATTCTCTGTTCCCACGATGTCCACTCGTTTATCCCATGCTCGTAGTGTATCTTTGTCTCATTTTCACACCGTCGAAAGGGGAGAAAGAGATGGGCAGAAACCCCGTAGAGAGCACCAATTTATGCATGTGGGAACTCTGTATAGTAGGAGTGAATAGGCTATTGAAATGGGATAGTTACAAGTCGATTCAGTCGAAATACCGATATAATTTCAGTAGATTTCCGCCAGACGACATCGAATAAGGCATTTATTGGAAGTCTCAAGGATGGAGAATATGAGATCGTCCATCCATTTCAGATCAGAGAGAAGAATGATAGAATTGGAATTGGTGAGCTCATTAATTCTTATTTCAAAGTCTACAATTCGAAAAGCTTATTCATCTTGAAATCACTTAGTGCAATCTCAGCCCTTTTCCTCTCATTTTCTTCTCTACAGCTTCTCATAACATATTCCAACCCATCCCTTCCTCCTATTCTTCTTCCCCTCTCCTTCCTCTTTTGCCTCTCCCTCCTCATCTCAAGACTCATTGTTTTGTCTGTGGATAGACAGAGAGGAAGAGGAGGGACCTTGGTCACAGTCCCATCCATTCTGATCACTCCTTCTCCTCCCTCCCTCCCCTTCCCTCCCCTATTCAACACTTATTATTTACTGAGCTGGCGTGACTGAGTAATGCGCAGAATGAGCCCTTTTGTGAGTGAGAAGGATGGGGTCACCCCCCCCCCCCCCCCCCCTTCACCCTCATCTCGATAATCTATTTGAAAGAAAGATTCCATCCTTCTCATGCCCCCTCACTTAAAAGTTGCTGTAGGCAATAGGTCGAAATGGGCGGTATGCAAAAAGGGAAGAGACGAGTGAAATTTGATATGGTCATTTGTCTCTGTTGGGGAAGGACATCCGTAGATGTTATTCTGCAAGTGAAGAAAGAGAAAGAGAAAGAGAGGGAAGTGGAAACCTCTTTGATTCCCTTCTTTCATGTCTACAGATGATTTGAGACGCGTAGATAGGTGGAATAGATGGCGATATTTAACCACCCAATTCATCATGATCGCATGTTTAGAACATATTAGGATGTGGATACACAGGGGAATGTGAGGGTAAAGGGAATGAAGAGATGAATAGAAAGGAGATGATCAATTTGCAGATACTCGTAACTATTTCCTTCGTGGAACGGAACACTTTGAACAAGTGACGATAGTGATTCGATCTGCTGTCCTTGGAAGATTGAAGATTGTCGCGTCGAGAAATGATCATCTCATTCTCAATCAAACTGCATTCAGAAAGGTAGACTATTGATTAGTAAGAAGAGGTTGTAGTTGCAAATGAATTACCAGGGCAGTAATCTCTTGTTTTCTATGAGTGTTCCCCTCAAGTGGTCATCAGTTCCACTAACATTCTCAGTTAAATGTCAAACGATGAATGTGAGAGGGAGTCATGGAGGGGACATTCTATGGTTCCACTTACAAGTGTCACTTAGTTGCTAGTGACATTTTTTGATATTGATGAGAGATGGACGTTAGTATTTGCATCGTAGTAGAAAGTGAGAAGGAATGAATCCCATTATCTCTACTCTCCATCTATCGGAGAGAGTGTAAGAAGAAGAGAAGAAGCAGAAGGATGAAGGGGATTGAAAAAGTTCACGAGAGAAAGACTGAAACATTGATGGATGGAGAGAAGAGAGAAGGGAGATCATGAGAGAATATAAGTGACAGGTGGAGAAGAGAAGAAGGATAGAGGATGATTAGTGGAGATAGAGATATCAGTGAGGGAATTGGAGGATGAGGAAGGGGGGGGGAGTACGAAATTAATGTGATCATTTAAGTTGGATACGAATGGCGAACACGTGATCAGCACGAAAGTAGAGAATTGCTTCTACCAGGGTGAGTGGAGATATAAGGAGAAGATTAGAAGGGATACTGAATGTGATGATTAGTTTATCTGGACGTGGAATGATTTAAAGAATATGATACGCATTTTTTGGTTGCAATGCGAGTCTATGTTTCCACGTTGAAGTTAATCTATTGCCAATCTTGAATAAACGGAAGAATTCTTGCAGGTTCTGTGGCGGGCGATGAGACTAGCTTCGCTGCTTTCTCCAGTTGCAATGGACTACGGTAAGAGTATAATGCATGGATTCCATCTACAGTATGAGCATTGATCAATTTATTAATTCCAGTGGAGTGATAGCCTTCTCGAATGGTTCATCGTACGGTATCTATCCATTGGATGGAGGGAATCGAGATAAGAGACATCCACACGTATTGTACAAGGTAGGCACTTTTTGATTTGGTTGAAGAGTGATCTTCATGGACAACTTCCATAAGATATTGTGATAAGCATGATCTCAAATAGTGCTTCTGGTTTGTATAAAACAGATGTCTGTCATTGCAGGCAGTATGGCCGACGGAGGCTAAATGCGGTGCTGCACCAGCTGCAGGAGCCATGGCTGCTGCAGAAGCACTTGTTGTATGTTTATTACCGTTTTGTTTATGTTATTTTGGGCTAAAAGTGTATAAGGAAAAACAATCGGTCCCTTCTGTCGAATTATGTATAGGAACATAGGATGTGACATGAAACTCGCATGTTCATTGGTTGTTGGATGCTTCTTGTTCCATCTCTGTGTGACTGACACATGAAAGTGTTCGGTTTGAGATAATCTCCCCCCCCTCCTCCTCCTCCTCCTCCTCCCTATCTCTCTTTCCACTTCTCTCCATTCATTCTATCAATTCCATTCGTGGATCCGATTGTCAATCTTCCTAAATCTCCTCCCTCATCTCGCCCTGTCATGTACAGCAGAAGAGAAGGGAGTACAAACGACCCATCTGCCTAAGAAGAGATTGCAGATGAGAGGGGGGGGGGGGTTCAAAGAGATAATGCAATTATCAAAGTTGAATATGAAGCACAGAACCTACCTCAAATTGTGGAAGAGTCGGACCCGAAAAGGCATTTCCCGTGCACGATGAAAAGACCCATCATAGATCGTGTTGGGAGATGGGATTATACAGTCGGTGTGGTTGTTATTCTGTGATTGGATACGATATGGGATCTAAAAGTGACAGACCGAATCCGAATCGATTTACGACCTTTCCCCTCAGGGGAGAAAAGGGGGGAACGGAAGCTGTTTGATCTATCCGAAGAGGGGAGAGAAGGATGCAACAGTTGGAGATAGTCAAGGACAGAAGGGATGATGAGTCCGAAGGGAGTGATCCCATTGAGGGGGAATTAAGGAGGATTGAACTGTGGATCGGGTTTGCACGAGGGGTTATCGGGGCAGGGAACATGGGGTGATGATGATGAGGAAGTATAAAGATAATTAATAAACGTATTTCAGAGTCATCACAAGCATCGTCGTGATTCGAGTAAGCAGACTAAACACGTGGAGATGGCCGTGATTGGAGATTATCAATTTGTAAGTTGCACTATTTTTTTATTATTACGATATTGGAGATCTATTGCCATTCTTTGAAAAGTTGATAATATATTTTTGTGAGTGAAATGCGATAGCTGATTGATTTCATATGACGTTCTTGATTATGAAGTGGTGATAAGACGTGGATGCACCGTGTGTGTTCTCTTGACTTGTCCCCCTCCCCTCCGCCCCTCCTTCCATTCGTGATGCAATCTAGTGATGCGCCGTGCCGACTGGCACTCTCTCTCCCTTCAGACTCATATGCAATGCAATTCATTCGTGGAAGAAGGGGAGGGAGAGGGGAAGGAATGAGACAGTTAGGAAGAGGAAGAAGAAGAAGGGTGAACACTGGCGACAGATGGAAGGAATCATCCTCTCTCTTTCCCCTTTGAATCACTTGGAAAGATGGGAAAGGGAAGGGGAGGGGAGGGACAGGTAGATATTAATATTCACCCTTCTGCCCCTCTCTCTCATTCCACATTCATCAGACACAGTGAGGTGTGAAGAGGCAGATTTGATTATGATGAGTGGGAGATAGAAAGGGATTGAAAAGGATGAATTATGACGTCATCCAGGAATTTAAATTTATTAAATTATAAATTTCAGATGCTTGAGCGAGTGAGTGACGAAGCGGATGCGATGATGTACATGCTGGAGGCCATCAATTCAGCTGATTTGGTCAATTTGATCTTTGATCTTTAGATTATTGACCGATCTTTGCCAGCTGTGAATTATGAGACTCTTTTAATGGTATTGCCTATTGATATATTCTCGAGTGCGCCATTAGTCCATGAATGGTACTCTCTATCTTCCCACAGTAGATGGATTGGGTGGGTATCCTGCTGTGAAGGGGGGGGGGAGAGCGGGAAGAGAGAAGAAGGAGCAGTGATGGTTATCGGAGTGGGTGGTCAGAAGCCCCTCCCTTGTCCCCCCCCCATCGTCCTCTTCATTCACTTCAGAGGGGGTTTATCGCGCGTGAGGAGATTGGAAGAGAGAGAGAGAGAGAGAGAGAGAGAGAGAGAGATGCCATTGAGAGAGAAGAGGAGACATTGAACATGCAATGAGTCAGAAAGAGATCAGAAGGGACAGTTGATGGAAGAGAAGAAGAGGAGAGGAGGAGGGGTTGGGAAAGAGGAGAGGGGACTGATTGTGAAATTAAGGGCAATTTAGTTTATTTCATAAACAATCGCTATTTTGAAATGGAAAAAATTGCAAAACGTGAAATTGATATGATCAAATAAGATGAGTTCAAAGGTGTAATATTCTCATTGCAGATGTTATCTCGTGATCTCAACATTCGTCTGTGTGCAGTATACGTCGAATTATGGTTGGATGTCCAGAGGGTCGATCTATTGGCTGATTCAGCCGCTACTCTCTCTGGATTGGTCGATTACTCGGCAGGACATTTGTACAATATACGTGAGTGGATACGGTAGTGAATACGGTATCTGAATATCGATACTTGCAGCGAAAGACGGGACAGTTTTGTTCACGGGTGGTCGATTCGCTAACGATGAAGTGACGACGAGTTCATTCAGAAGTATATGCACTGCGAGGGCAACTATGGTTGTGAAGGTGAGAATAGACTTCTTTTTTTGGGTTGTAAAGATCGTCATCGCGAGAAAATTGTACCAAGACTTGCTTTGATATTTATACGCCGTGTCTGATACTCGAGTCCACCAAGAGTAAATTACATTCGTTATTTTATTTGAGCTGGTAAAGTTTATGGAACTCCTTGATATTGGGTCTGCGAATCGTTAATGGTCCAAGTGACCACTGCTAACCACCCTCGCCCTCTGATTCCATTTGACGAAGGAAGACAATGGAGGGGATTGAATCGTCCCTTGAGAGAGACCTCCGATGAAGGAGAGAAGGAGGGAGTGATTCCATGAGAGAGAGAGAAGACATTAGAGAGGAGTGGATCTCCCTTGGGATCATTCCTTCCCTTTGACCATCGAGAGAGAAGGAAGGACGGAGGAATGATGAGAGTGTCAGCAATGAGAAGAGGAGAGAAGGAGATGATGAATGAGTAGTGGAATCAATTTGCATGAACCAAAGGGATTCTAGGAGGAATCTAAGCCGGCGTAGAAGGGGGCTTCATCAATATTTTTGGAGCTTGGGAAAGCTGTGTTTCAAGAAATTTTATCGAATATTATTTCAGGCAGTTGACGCGTTCTCTCCAATGTGGAGTGGTCAATTGCTGGCTCAATCGATGGGTCACACACTTGGATTGGATCATGATTCGGCCAGTTGTGCATGTACCAACTGTCTCATGAATGCTAAGATTGGGTGAGAGTTTTACATCGTAACGCGAGTAAAATTATCTGATTTGGCAAAGGTAGATCAGTTATTGCGAACGTGAAACCGGAACAGACGAGGTTTTGACATTGTGTTGAATTCAATAATATTTCAAAACTATTTTAGCCACGTGGATTCTCCCTTCGGTTGGCAGTTCTCGAAGTGTTCGATCGCCCGAGTTCACGGAATATGGCAGAGTGGACATGTACATTGTCTACTCAATAAACCATTCCAGGTGAGGGCGACGATGGGTTTGAGTTTCACATTTATCCCAAAAGGAGGAATGCGGGACGACATTAATATAGTTCAAACGTTGATCAACTAAATAACAATGAATGTATTAAGGAGTCGACGCTCCGTTCGTGCGGCAATGGAATCGTGGAGGGAGCGGAGGAATGCGATTGCGGATCGAGGTACGGTAGAGAAGAGGTATTGATTGAATAGTGGGGAGATAAAATTATGAAAGACATATTCGATAAATCATCGTATACAGTTAGAGGCCTTATTGTAAGAATTCAGTAGCTGCAACCTGGCGGGATCTATTTAAAATGCAATTATGATTTCTCTTCAGAGATTCATGCTCTGATGCGTGCTGTGATCCTCTGACATGCACTCTCAAGGCACACGCTCAGTGTGCAGCACACCAACCATGCTGCCAGCGATGCCAGGTAGTTTAATTTGATTCATTAGAATATAAGAAATATAAAAAGAAAATTTGACAAACATTTGAACGTACATGGTGAATACTAGATGCAGACATATATCATATGTGCTGGACTAGCTTGTATTGTGATTGAATGAGCGTTCAGGGGAAAAATATAAATAATTTCTTGATTTGAGTTGCTTCCATCTGGGACGGAGTGTCGTGCAGCCCGTGGATCGTGTGATGTAGTGGAGACGTGCGATGGAAGGAGTGGAGATTGTCCCACTGATGGTGAGGAGGAGAGGGGATGGGAGGGGGAGGGGATTTCGTGATAGGGTAACCTATGTTTCCACAAACATACAAGAATAACTTTAGTTTCGAGATTGTGTTATCTGCTGAAAGAATAGGAGTGGTAGATTAGTAGTGTCTTAGTGCTCGAACAAAAGTTAAAGTTGAGAGTTAAAATAAAATAAATGTTATCCATTCAGGTCATCTCGTGGACGGATCTGCCTGTGGAGAGGAAGGAACTTGTTGGAGAGGAAACTGCAGTGATCCCATTGTAGGATTTCATTTTAATTTTTTTTAGTTGGTGGAAGGACGTAGAATGTCATTACAATAAAACCTAGCTACATCATCTATACACCCAATGGAACTTGTCTCTTACAGGCTCAGTGTCAGGCGCTCTGGGGCAAGACAGCTACGGTAGCAGAGGCGGCTTGCTTTGATCAGGTACGGTAGTCAGGAGGTTATCGATTAATGCTTTTATCTTTTAGAACACGCAAGGCTACGAGTACGCCAATTGTGGAGATAAACCGTGCACGAAGTCTGATGCAAAGTGCGGATTGTTGCATTGTCAGGTGAGATAATTTAGCTTTCCATCTCATCGTGCCTAGGGGCGTAAATAAATTATTATTATTTGAAAAATGGAGAAGATGTCAATGGCCATTTTCAGGGTGGAGTGGAGACCTCCCTTGCCACTCCTCGTTCCTTCTCCTTCTCTTTCCTATCAAGTGAAGGGAAGACAGTACAATGCAAATCAGTAGCTGATGCCCCTCTCGGATTGGTTAGAGATGGAACGGGATGTGGACCAGGAAGAGTGTGTGTTGGCACCTCGTGTGTGGAGATGATGCAGGTGAGGAAGGGGAGCATTAGATCATTCATGAATATGCTAGGTGCACAATCATTTGGCGACAAAATCTTAATGTTTTCGGATGTTAGGTAACTCTCAACGACCTTTTTCTGCTGTGTATGAGAGGAAGAAGGAAGGGACGAATGAAGATGTTATTGCAGGTATCCGCTCCCGTTTCGTGCCCCACGAACAATGTTGCCCTCTCTTGCTCTGGCCATGGAGACTGCACTACTGTGGGCAAGTGTGTGTGCATCGATGGATGGGATGGAGAGGTACGATTTGTACTTTTGTAAGGTCAGAGGGCATATCAGTCATTGAGCATAACGATGGATGCGGCTATAGAAGTAGTGCAGAAACAAGGATTGACCAGGATTGGTAGATGTTGAATTTGAGAGATCCAAATTCAGGCGTGTGACTCTCGATCATCTCGTAAGAAGACACAAATGAACAATGGAGTGCCCACTCTGGTCGTTCCTTCTCTCGCTGCAGGAAAGAGTCTCGATACTGGAACACTTCTACTTATTCTCCTTGGAGTGAGTGAGGGGAGACGACGATGATGATGTGTTATGATTATTGTTTGAATCGAGCAGATGGAAAACAATTACATCCTCTGGATTTTAACATTTTATGTAGTGATGATGGGGGCGCGAATGTGCATGGTAAATTTGAATTGTTCAGGTTGGTCTATTCCTGCTCCTCCTTCTCGTTTGCCTTCTCTTCTGTTATCGTCGTCGATCTCACGTTGAGATTCCCCTTCCATCCGATGAGAAGAGCATAGATACCATTCCCGACAATCAGAGGTTAGTCGATAATATTATTTACTTTGAAGATTTCGAATATCTGATACAACACTGATGACTGATTGTGGAAATATTGTTAATGTCTGCATTTGCAGGACGATAAAATTCGGATCGATGCCTTCGTATCGAGAAGATAAGAGAAAGAGGAAGAGCAATAAGAGAATCTATGGAGCACTCAATCGAATAACGGAGGCTGATGAGAGAGATTCAGATAGTCTCAGGTATGTGAAGAGGATGATATGGATGAAGTTGAATTTAATTCTGGTTCAAGGTTCCAATAATATTCCATTTCAGGAGTCGTGAGAGTGCGTTGATGGCAGAAGCGTCCAAACCGTTCCCAAGCAGGTAAAAAGGAAATTAAATTCGCTCGGTTGATTACTGTTTCACGTGTGTATAATATTGAACAATGACTAACTAGATTCAATACTTTGAAAACAATTGGCGAAATTAAATACAACTGTGTTGTCTTAATTTGTTTAATGGTAGTTTGTCATTGCAGTCGATCGGACTTCGGTGGATACGGTGAAAGAGACCACGAGCACGTTTATGCTGCATCTGTGATTGGATTGGGAAGAGGAGAAAGAGAAGAATATCCTATCGACTTCCCCTCATTCCCATTCAGACCCAATATCATGGATAATGTTGGTGAGTAATACATTTATTTTTACTAATACACTTTTGTGGGTTCCTTTATTTTAATTCAGTATTCATTGAAACAACGGAATCTTAAGGTTCACCCTCGCTGTCTCGTACTCTCCTCGATAGAGATGGTCATTCTCATCTTCTCTCTGGAAGAGGAGTTCATTCTTCCGCCAGTAGTAGTTCATTCCCTGATGGAGCACCATTGAGGTACGATATTATCATTTATATTTTAAGATTGTTTAATAACTCTTAATTAATTTCAATTCCAATGATTGATACTTTCAGATTGACTCAATTACTGCAGCAGTTCCGTACTCCCGAGAGTGAGTGTGAGATGGAAATGGAAGGATTGCCCGATCCACCACGAGTCAGATATCCATGTAAGTGACGTGAATAGAAAGTCTTATAATCACAAAATTTAACATTTTACTTTCTCTTAAAAAATATTTGGATTTCATTACAAATGTAATTTATTTGTGAGAGCAATGAAGCATCGATGAGACAGGTGGTTATTGAGAAGAGGAAATAACGAGAGAGACGAACCGGATGAGAAATGAATGGAATTCAGAGAAGGAGCGAAAGTGAAATTGAATTGCACACGCAACACATCCTTTCGCCATATTACTCTTACTTTCTGTTGAATTTTTAAAAAAAAGTTTAAATAATAAATTAAATTTATAAATAATTGCAGTAGACGACGACGTTCTCGCAACGGACGTTGATCTGGAGCACGCAGCGTCGAATACTGAATCGAGTAGGGCAGGTGAAAGTCCCAATCAGGTGAGAAGAAGCATTCAAGAAGGGGAGGGATAATTGTAAGAGACTTTTGGAAACCTCACTGTTTTTGTCCCAGGTAACAACGGCTATAAAGGTGGAGGGGATGGGCAATAAAAAAGATAGGAAAAATGCTTCATCAAAAATGTAGCGAGTATTTTTATGTTCTATGACATGATAACATTTGTCATTTCAGGGTACATCATCAGTAGATGGAAGTCTGAATCCTCAACCTGCCGGAGGCGCTCTCACTTTCCGAAATTCCCCTTCACTTTTCTCCGATCCATTCCGATTAGAAATGGCCACCTCAATGCACAATTGAACTCATTATTTGTCCATAGTTTATTGTATGTTTGATCTTTGATCTCTACCTCGATTGTGATAATCAACCAGACTTAGTCTGTAGTGTCTCTCTTTTTCCCTCTGTCTACTCATTTCTACTCAGATTGTGATACACTCTAGTGCTAAGCAAATAACTCGTTCCAAACTCACTACCTCTCCCTTAATCTTTCTCACATTTGATATAACTTTGTCACACCTTGTTACACTTTGCCCTAGGCACAACTTTTTGTCCCCTTCATGTGCACATTCACTCCTTTTTTTATGTAAATATGTCGATTCAGCACAGATACCGTACCCCCCCCCCATCGAAGTGCTACTGTAACCTCTCATTCGTTCTCATTCAGAAACGGGTCGATTTGTCTATCTCAGTCAAAGTATTGTTTATTCCTGCCTTCCTTGTGAATTGGCTGTGGTAGGTCACTTTTATGCATCCATTTTCTTTCTTCGATTGTTAAGAATAACATTCGCATAAAAGATGTTCACTCTTATCATTCGTGTTCGATTGAGACACTTGAATACAATCCATATTCAATACCATATCAAACTACAATATAATTCTTTCCATCCCCTCGCATTGCATAGATTGAATCTCTCAATGGTTTCCTTCCATTCTTTCTCCTCTAACCTTCTTTCTCTCTTTCTCAACCGGTTTGAACATCGGCATGCGATGAAAGGCAACACTCCGTTTTTCGAGTGTTCGACTGAGTTGTCATTTACTGTAGTTACTGCTGTGTCATACTCATATCATATCTCAATTAAGAATGTATTCGATTCTCTTCCCACGGTCTTTTCTCCTTCAGGGAATCAATTTGCTCTTTCTCAATTCATCAGCTGCTTGAGAGACAGTACTGTAGTTGGCAGTGAATCGATTCTCGTAGATACGAAGGAACTGAAAGAGAGATCAAGGATCAATATCTGAGAAAGGAATGGTGAAGAGATCAAAGATCAATTAAAGGAAGGGCAAGAGTTTACATTGATGAAGTCGTATTGATGGAGACGTTTCACATAGGGGAGATCAGTGTATGATTGGTGCAGATTCTGTGCGTTCTCGTCGAATGTCTGTAGATTGGATACGGTAGACGAGGAATACGATAGACACACCACAATGGGAAACGTCGTCCTCACCTGAATGGCCATTTGATACATGCATCCTTTCTTCTCCAATTCTTCATTAGTCTTAGCGTGTTTGACTGCCTGTCGTGCCTGGATTATAATGATTAGATGAGGATATCTCCTTTCAGTCAACTTGATCCATATTGAGGCACGCGTCTTCCATTGCCTTCATTTGTTCAGCCTGTGCTTCTCTCTCTGTTGTAACGTATCCACGAAGTCTCTCCATTGCCTTCTCCTCTTCAAAGATCAAAGATCAACCAGAAAAGATCGAAGATAAATTCACCATCAGTCCACATTTCCTTGTCTCGCTCCTCCATATTCTTCAGCATATTCTCAATGATTTCAATCGATGCCTATAGAGATCAAAGATCAAGAGTGGGAGATCAAAGATCAACCTTCTTATCGGTGTTTCCCTTGAGATGTGTCTTGAATGAGCATAGTGCAAACTTCAGTTTGATAGTGGGCGAGTCAACAGCATTCGATTTCGGAGAGTCTTTGTACGGCTACAATGTATTTTCTTCACAAAATTCTATTGTGTGTGCCATTTCTGCAATTTCACAATCCGCACACACCTGCACCATCACCACCATCGAATCGCACAAATTCTGCAGAATATTACGGTAGCCATCGACGTTTTTTGCCTGAGAAGAGACAGGATGGGGAAAGGGGGGCGGAGTCAAGGGAGAGGAACCTCTGCAGCCAATAATTCGGATACGTTAGTTCGTTCAGCGAGTCCAACCTTCTCTGCTACCTAAAGAGAAGGGAAGGGATTATCGATTGAAGAGGGAGATCAATTCCACCTTGTGAAATGTTTTCGTCAGCACATTCTTCTTTTTCAGTTCTTTTTCGGCTTCGAGACGAATCTGAAGATTACGGTAGAAGGAAATCGATATTCAGGGTCATTGAGCTTCCCCTTACTCTTCCCCTCTTACCAATTAATTGGGGATCCCCCTTCCTCCCCTCCCCTTCCCTCTCCCCTCTTCTGTTTTTCTTCTTCCCCTCTCTCTCCCACCCCCAGTAGGCAGACAGTCAACACTCAAAGAGAGAGAAGAGGAGAGAGGGGATACGGTTCCATTACGGATCAATGATACGAAGGATACGGTAGATAATATACGGTATCTCCACCTGTTCATTCACTGGTTTGTTCTGTTCTGTCATATCACAACTCATCATTGCATCTTCCTTCTTCTTATCTTTTTCACCTGGTTTGGGAGACACAGATTTGCCCTTTCCTGAAGGGAAGAAAGGGATACGGTAGATGGAGGGATACGGTATTGATCTACCTGGAGATCCATCGCCTGATCGACCAGATGACATGAGGGAGAAACCACTCGGAAGGAAGGAGAAGAGGGAGAATGAGGGGAGAAGAGAGGGGAGGGATTATCGATTGAAGAGATTGAAGAGAATGGGATGGTTATGACATTGTCCCCTTTGGATGAGATTGTAATAGGGTTTATAACATGGTTCGGTAAGAGAGATCGTCTCTCATATTCATACACTATCTCATCATCCATCTCCATACTCGTATTACTGTTGATCTACCCATTGGCCTCTCTCTCTCTTTCTCTCCCTTATCCATTCGTATTCTCTGACCCGTAAGAGAGAAGAGAGAGAGGGGCTGACTATCTCCATCTTTCCCATGGTCTCTAGGTCACTCTGATCGATTGGAGATGATGAAGAGAGGACAGTGAATGACAGATGGATTGAAGAGAGGGAGAAGGGGGGGGAGTGATCTACCCATCACCACTCACTTATCATTCCTTGTCTGTCCCAGAGTGGTCGACTGCCATTGATAAAAGATAAAGATAGTAAGTGAGACAAGAGAAGGAAAGATTCAATTTGTAGTCCGTGAGACGGAGCCCAATGATGTCCAGGTCAATAAGTAGAAGTAGAGGATAATGTATATTGTAAAGAAGAGACTGTATAGCTGCCCGTACAGTACAGATGGTTGGGGCTGCTACACAAAGGACGCCAGATGAAGTGATGCCATGGGGTATGGAAACGACGCCTTGAGGGATGGAAGTGAATGAATGAAGTGAGAGAGAAAGAGGGAGAGAGAGAGAGAGGTAGAATGGTCTATCTTTGTCTTTCTTGTCCTCTCTCTTCACAAGTTGTATTCCCCTTCTTCTCTCTTCCATTCTATTCCCTTCTTTTCTTCCTTCTCATCTCTTCTTCCCCCCCTTTCTCCCTTTCCCTCCATCTTCCCTCCACTCTCCAATCAATACATCACCCCTCTCCCCTGCCCCCTCTTCTCTACTCTCTCTACACTCCTCCACCTCTCTTCTCCCACTCTCTTCTATTCCCATACTCTCTCATTCATCTAACAACCCCGCCCCCTCTTCTCTTTCCATTGTGTATCACACTCGTGACTGGTTCTCCTCCCCCTTTCCTTTCCACTTACACACTCCATCCCCTTTCCCTTCTCCCTTCCTATCTCCCCCTTCCCCTCAACTCTCCTTTCCATCTCCGAGAGTCGTCTCTTTCACCTCCTTTCCCTTCTACTCACCCTCTTCCCTTCTCTTCCTCCTCTCTCTCTCTCTCTCATTCCCTCTCTTCCCCCTCTAGGCCTCAGAGAGACGAAGAGATGCTCCAGTCAGTTAGAGATCGTAGAGACATCAGAGTACGGTAGATATCATAGAGGTGATCGTGAACTGATCCATGACCCGATGAGAGAGAGAGAGAGAATGGCATCTCGCGCCTTGCTTAGAGATACGCTCTCTTCACGGTTAGACGTCGAAAGATGGGGGAAGCCCCTATGCTCCCATTACGGTAGGCGATACATAAACTCCGATTCCATTCAATATATACTTACTTCCAATAGCCTACCATATAAACTTAGCAATAGAAGAGAGCTGGGAGTATTTGATCCAGCGTCGATACTGTTTAAACAGCGAAAATACCGACTTTATTTGCACAAGTACTGTAAAAATTGGTTACGGTAGTATTCAAAAATTTCGAATTTCACAAGGTCTTGCCTGATTCGACGCTAATCATACGGTATCCGATAGCTATCGACTTTGTTCAAACGAGCTTGGGTGGCTCGGTAATCTTGTTATTTTGACAAGTTAACTGGATAAGTCTTGAATTTGGTTAACTTTACATGATATTCCTCTCGTTCTCTGAGTCTTAGCCTTTTCCTCATGTCTTTGCTCTGTATTTTTTCGCGTTTTGTCTTGAAAAAAACACTTAATATTATTGAAATTGCAGGGTCAATGAATCAAGTTCAATACTCTGCGTATGGGGCGGATCCGCGAGGCTCTGGCTCTGGCCAGCAGCCCGCTTCTACTCTCAACTTCCATCAATCGTTCCACCCTACGCCCACTTACACAGGCAGCACTCCCTTCAGTCATGGCACAACGAGCTTCATTCCTGGATCTAGTGACTACAAGGTACTTATACATATAGAGGAGAGGGGGACCAGAGGGGAGATTATAACCATCGACACCGGAAATTATCCTTGAGAGTAATAGAGACCCTGTTAGAGTTGTCGAGTCGAGTAGAATATCTGAAGTTGATGGAAAGGGATTGGTCTGTCAAGTACATTGCACATGTGTTAGTAGTAGCTTCTCGAAGGGAGAGATAGTTTAGTCTAATTGGACCCTGTTTTTATTTCTCTGAGTGATCAGTTTACTGTCTGATATCGTTTCCCCCTCTTCTTTTTCTCGTCCGTCTCTTTTCGAGGGGGAATGGGAGGAGTGGAAGGGGGAAGGGAGAAAGAGAGGGGAGAGGGAGATTTGTTTGCGAGTGAAGGGGAAGGGAAAGAGAAGAGTGAAGGCCAAAGAGATGGAGAGAAGGGGGAAGGGAAGGGAAAGGGGGGAATGGAACGAAGTGAAGTGAACCCCCATTCTATCTCCCTCCCATTACCAATGTAGATTGAGAGACACAAGAGCTATGCTCTATGTTAATGTGTTAGGGAGGGGAGCATCGGGTTGTTAGATGGTGGAGAGTCGAGGGGACGAGAGGGAGAGAGATGGGTCATATAGTGGAGAGGTCACCAGAGAAGAAACAGACTGACCCCCTATAGAGAGAGTGGGTCAGATTAAGAGAAGAGAGGGGGAATAAGGATGAGGGAGATTGGGATAGAGGGAAGTATAAGGAGTAGTCATGGCAATAGAATGGAGTGACTCGCATGTAGAAATGTTCCCTTTGACACACGTCAAGCACCATTGACGAAATTGAAGGAGATAAGGAAGAATAGGCGGGTTTCCTTCCTCTGATACGAAAAAGAGATATTGAAGGAGAAAAAGAAGGGGGAGAATTGAATGGAGGAAAAGAGAAGAAAGGGGATGAAAAGTGCATGTGCTCAAGGGAGAGAGATGAGAATAACAGATGTGTTGTGGAGAGAGAAAGGAGAGGGCGAATACATTACATCTTAATGGATTACTTTATGGATTAGAATAATAATAATACAAATTAAGATGCCGGGAGTGGCGACATCTCAACCTCAGACGATGCGTAATCTGAATGCGGGAGGTGAATCAGATGATCGTCGAATTGCTGCCCTTCTTGATTCATACTTCATTGATACTCCTTCTGCCAATTGGAATCAACAACAATCAACTCCTTCTTCTGCCACCATTGGACAGCAGGCACAACAGGTACTGTAGAGAATTGGAGAGGAGTACGGTATGAGTCATCGACAAATGATGAATGGACGAGTGAATAAGGGCAATCGATGATGACATACACTTACAGTATCCACTGAATTGCAGAGAATCAATACTGGAGCCTCCTCTTCCTCCGCCTCTTACAGTACTCCTGGAGGAGGATCGGGATCTCTGTCTGTGACAACGAAAGGAGCTGCCAAGATGATGACTCCCGAGAAGAGAGACAAAGAACGAGTAAAGAGACTGAAGCAGGCCGAAGCAGCCAGACTACGGTAGGCACACGAGGGAAGCGAATCGAGAACTGATTGAGGGATATTGCAGTTATCATCGTCTGACTTCCGATCAGAAGAAGGATCTTAATATGAAGAGAACTATTGCCCAGAAGAGAAAGAGACAGAGAGAAAAGGAACTCGAGGAATTGGAAAGTATCCTCAGACAGACTAATGATATCCAGGTATGAGAGTGATATCCTGAGTATTGATTTATTGATTGATTACAGGAGGATCCGGAAGTGACTGACCAACTGCGTGAACGTCGCATGCGTGCCAAATGGGCTGAGGCCGCACGAGCCAGATATCAGAGAATGAGCAGTGAGGTACGGTAGATAGTGCAAGTGGAGCAGATAGATGATTCATACAGAGAGAGATGAATAGAAGAGAGCGAAAGTGAATGTAGATTGGTCAATTAGTGAGTAGAATGAGGAATAGCCACATGGTGTTTATTGAGGTGAGAGAAAGAGAGAAAAGATGTTGATAGAGGAAGGAACACTCTTTTCCTTTCTTCTCCCTTCCTCTCCATTCTATCCATTGGTAGCCTCTCGTCCTCTCTCACTCTGTAGTCTCCTCCATCTTCAACTCTATGAATACACCTTCTCGTCTTCACCCTCTCTTCCCTCTCTCTTCCTCTTCTTTCTCTACCAACTCCTTTCCTCTTCAATGGACAACACATCTATTCTATTCATCACTAGATGCCTTCTCCTTCTGTCTTTCATTCCTTCATGAGTATCATTCGAATGAATGAGAGAAGGAAAAGAGGGAACTAGTCAGCCTCTCATTTCGTCTTTCTTCCTTTCTCATTTAATCTTCATTATCCCCTTCATTCTCTCCCCCTAGTTGCATTATCATAAGTTAATTGGATAGGAGTAGTGTTGTTTATTCAATTAAATAAGCTATAATTATTTTTATAATTATTATAGTATCTAAAAGAATGGATTTAAGGAGCGTCGTGCCCACAATAACAAACGTCGAATGCGCCAGATGCAGAATGCAATCTCTGCCACCAAAGTAAGAATGAATTCTATCCTCTTTATCCCTCTCTCTCTCTCTCCCTCTCTCACGCCTGATATCTCTCTTCACTCTCTCTTCACTCTATGCATTCATATCTCCTCTTCAACTCTCTGTGTTTGGTGTCAGTGTGATGGCTGTTCGGTATATGGTGTCTTGCACTCTATTCCTCCCTTCCTTCCCCCACCTCCCCTTCGCCCTCTACCCTCCCCCCCTCACAACTCCCACTCTTCCTAACGAATCGAGTCCTTCTGGAAGCCCCCTTCCCCCTGGGGGTTTATTCCTCCAAAAAACAACGTTTGAATTAGGGAAGTTTAGTGGGAGTTGCGTGCATGTTTCCCATCTGTTGTAGAATAGAGTAGCTCCCATCGGAGAAACGGAATTCACTAACAACCCCCCCCCCCC
>LS486801.1:0-12599 GCA_900490705.1 Pristionchus arcanus | reverse complement strand
AGACAGCGGATTGTGAGCAGTTTCGAGAAGGCTGCAGAGTTGACTATATCGTGCGTTTATTTATTGATCCATGGCACTATATCGTATGATCTTACTAGAAGTGATGTTGTTAGTGTATCTCGTGTGATGCGGGGAAATTGTGGGCTAAATTGTTTTTTAATAGGAACCGAAGAGATACTGTTCATTCGGAGCTAGCGGATTAATGAAAGAGTTGTAAATCTGCGAAATGCATAGTTATTAGGAATAGATTTATTTAAATCCGGGACGTAGACTGACTGTTAAATCGGGGCCGCTTGGATAGTAACAGCGAGCTGAAGCACAAATTTCCGTTGCTTGCAATTCCAAAATGAATATTGCAGATACGTGGGCGAGTTGGAGAAGACGTTGAACCCGATGAGAGGCGGCGGAGGAGGGATGATGGGAGGAGGAACACTCGGAAGTAAGTGGCATTGTTAGATTATATGGCATGTAATGGAGTCCTATCTATATTGTCATATCGATAAGAAAACTAAATGTAATTTGCGGATGAAGCGGGAAACTAACTGGAAGTTGTATCTTTCCGTAAGAGCTAAGTCCTAAATCCGATTAGAGGAGGGAGTCCCTCCGAGGGACGGTAGGAGGAGGTACACTAGGAAGGGTTGGGGACCCCTCCCCCCAACTTGAGTTGCTATGAGAGAAAATGTGTCGCTTCGGTTATCTTCTAATTGGCGGAATCAATCATCGAATCGAACGTAAGCGTTAGCTTGTTATTGATAAGTGAAACGACCAAGATACTGGCTTTCAGAGTAAGTTTTAAAAAGAAAGCTGGGCGCTTTATTGTTAGTTTTTTTTAAAAATAAAATCAAAAACGATGAATCATTGTCCTCAGGGTCATGAATTAGATCTAGTAGCCTTTAGCTACACATTTTCTGAATCGCCTCGCTGGTGATAATTCGTTTGCCTGCTGGCCTCTTCACCAAACCACGTCACGTTGCGCGTGTACGTTTATCTTCCATTGCAGCCTCGCTAGTGGTCTCATCGGCGAACACGAGTCTGAATGTGACCGGAGGAGGGGGAGGATCGACGACGGGAAGTCTGCAGAGAGGAACGAGAGGGCTGGGAGGAGGACATGAGAGGATCGGTGAGAAGGGGATGGGGAAGGTGACTGGTTAAAAAGAGAAGCTATTGCTTGGGTGGATTAGATATCGATAAAGATATTGGTACCAGTACTAGGAATTGCTGGTGCCAGTGATAAGTGATAGTTGTGTTTCATGATTGGGCAGTAATGCATTAGCACCCGGTGTCATAGATAAGATGGACAACTGATTTTGGCAGGGTGCATTCATGTTGCTTGGGATTTGGATATGGCGTTCGAACTTGGATAAGCAATTCCATTGCACATATTTTTGAAACAAAGTATTTTCAACACTTTAGTGATTTACGATTAGTTGATGTTTGCAATTAATTACTCCTCGCTCCTCATTCAGGCGACATCTTGGAGTACTGTCTGGAGCGAGTGGCCAAGCTGCGATTGCGAGAGACGGGAATGGAGAGGAGAGTGGCCGATGAGGGAGTCGAATGGTGAGTACGGTAGATGAGTGATGGGATTACGGTAGGTATAATGTATGGGCACATCCTGTGAGAAACATAGGCTCGGAGTAGTAAGTATGGATGAAATTTGATCGGAACATGAAGTTTCACTTGGTTTGAGGAAGTAGGCAAATCAAAGTTTCGTGCGATTGATATCATTCCTGGTCCACCAGCTGCCACGATACACAGTACATAGCGGACTCAATAGCAATTACAATCTCT
Organism: Pristionchus arcanus; assembly: GCA_900490705.1. Lineage (NCBI taxonomy): Eukaryota > Metazoa > Nematoda > Chromadorea > Rhabditida > Neodiplogasteridae > Pristionchus > Pristionchus arcanus. The sequence goes on along the minus strand of LS486801.1, from coordinate 10,808 downwards.
GAAAGTGAAGAAAAGCGCAGTATTGTGTGTTGTCGACTAAAACATGATATTACGATTCTCAACTTGGCATGGTTGCTTCGATGCGGGCTCGCAAGCCTAGAATCGCCTATCATCTGATATTACTGCAGGTACCGTCACATCATGACCTCGCTCGGGGACAAATCGACGGGCGAACGATTGCAGATGAGAATGAGCAGGTGGGATCATAGTTATAGAAATGAAGATGTAACAAAAGTGCAAAAATAAAGAATCTGTTGATGGCTATTGTGACCTGACGCATCGGTGCTTCAGAACATGCTTATCTCGTCGAATGCAATGTTTCCCCAGTATTGTTAGATATGCCTCTTTTAAGATCAATCAATAATTTTACTATTTCCGTCGTGTAAGGCAAGTATTTAACCATTTGAGAAATGAACTTGTTGCTAGCAGTCTAGGTGATATTAGGGTGTCCCATAAGTTTCCGGACTATTTTTCGATATACTTTTTTCAAGAGAACTAGCCAGCTACGCTCGCTTCGCTCGCTCGCTGGCTAGATGTCGCCGGGTTATCCCAGTCATTTGCAAGCGCTTCGCATCGCCGGGTTATCCCGATAATATGCGAATGCTTCGCAAACGCTTACCAGTAATTTGCAAACATACTTAGAATTAGTGGCTACATTATAAATGTTTTCCGGATCGCTCTCGGTCTCACGAACCTTACATAATCATCATAAGCGGTTTTTTCATAGATTATGATAGCTATAGAAACCCTACATCGATTTATATTATTGTAATGTCCTGATTTTTCGAATTTGCATAATTTCATGTGCTCAAAGTTTGTTGTTTTTTCCACTTTCTTGGGTGTAACTGAGTGGAAAGTTGTCCGATTGCCTTGAAATTTGGAAACTAGACTAATATGGACACGCTGAACACGCTCATGATGTTTTTTCATGCAAATTCTGAGTTTTATTTTTTTTCATGAAACTTTGGCATGGATTATCTCAAAAACCAAGCCGAACGCCTCGCTGAATTTTCGATATGTTGTAGTCCTTGATGAGAGCTATCGATCTGTTATTTTAATGTTCCATATTTAGGGGGGCTACATACTTTTATCGCAAAGAAACAGAAACGTTGTTTTAACAAAATCCTTCTCATTTCACACCAATCTTCTCATCCAAGCGGCGCGAATGCCTTGAAACACATTCTATTTCACTCATTCCGCATCATTCGGCGCCGCGCTAGTACGGAGAGTGGTGTGAAATGAGAGGTTTCCTTTAAAATAGAGTTTCTGTTTCTTTGCGATAAAAGTATGTAGCCCCCCTAAATATGGAACATTAAAATAACAGATCGATAGCTCTCATCAAGGACTACAACATATCGAAAATTCAGCGAGGCGTTCGGCTTGGTTTTTGAGATAATCCATGCCAAAGTTTCATGAAAAAAAATAAAACTCAGAATTTGCATGAAAAAACATCATGAGCGTGTTCAGCGTGTCCATATTAGTCTAGTTTCCAAATTTCAAGGCAATCGGACAACTTTCAACTCAGTTACACCCAAGAAAGTGGAAAAAACAACAAACTTTGAGCACATGAAATTATGCAAATTCGAAAAATCAGGACATTACAATAATATAAATCGATGTAGGGTACCTAGAGCTATCATAATCTATGAAAAAACTGGACGGTCAAATTTTGCTGTACCGATAGGGGTGCGATTCTTAGGCGAACGCACTGATATACCAAAAATTGGGTTGATTATACCCCCTTCACGCATCCATCCTCAATAAAAATGTGTTTTCTTGAACAGATGTCGGATGCGGGTAAAAAAGGGCAGAAGAAATAGATGGGAGAAATGGGAGCGCGTCCTTTGCAAGGGAGCGAGGGGCAATTACGAGATTAGATCCTCCTTTTGGAGAGCAGAATCTATTTACTAGAGGGAAGAAAACGCGAACCTGCACGTAGAATAAGAGGATGTGAACCGTGTTTTATTGTTTATTCGCCCATATATTAGACATATACTGAACGTAAGCTATTCGGTAGCTTTATGTGGACTGATGTGATATTTGCGAAGAGCGATCAAATACATGATGTTTTATGAATTTACATGAGTTGTGCGAAACCATGAATTGCCTAGTCTTGTAAATTCTCCAAATTCGCGTGCAATGTCCTCTTCTCTTCTTTTTGCCGTATCTCTGGTCAGTCAGTGGGACGAGAGAGTGGGAAACGAAAGAATCAGACCATCTATCAACGCCCCTCAAATTCCAGTTTCCAGATTGCGCGAATATATTTGTGTTTCTGTTAAGTTTCAAACAAATATCATATGCCAGTTGTCTCATGACCTACATGAGCTATGCGAAACCATGATTCTCCTTGTTTCTCTCATTTCCCAAACATCCCCCTATTCCAGTTTCTACTCGGGCGGTCAGAAGGCATACTTCTGCCCTCGTAGTCGACAGGAGGAGATCATCCTCCTTCTACTCCTCTCCGAGTCACTCTGCACCGAAACCACGAATCTCCTGCTTTCCCTCATTTCCCAAATCCTTTCTATTCCAGTTTCTACTCTGGCGGTCAGAAGGCATACTTCTGCCCTCGTAGTCGACAGGAGGAGATCATCCTCCTTCTACTCCTCTCCGAGTCACTCTGCACCAAGGACATCGTGCTGGGCAGGTACGGTGGATTACGGTAGAGAAGGGATTATTGATTGAATTGATATAACGGTACATGTCAAACAATGATGAATAATAGATTCTTCAACCAATTTCCACTAAAACATTGGGTTATGCTGGAATTATATTAGTTCATAGTATAGTCGAAACATGGCTCTGTCATGAGCCATCAACTAATCTTTTTTAACTGATAACGCGATTGGAGAGGCGGAAAGTGGTGATACTGATTTCGCGTTGTGAATTTTGGTAAAGGTTTGGTTTTTGCAAAAAAAAAACAGTCCGAATGAGCGTGTGAAAAGGAGAACGTTTAAGTTTCCCCTAGCTAGTAGAATAGTAATGGGGTGGCTTAGCTGTGACTCTATGTGTGGGGGCAGTGGCTCGCACTCTAAGCCGATCGTCCTTGACTGAATCAGGTGTGACCACGCTATGCAGATTGAAGCGGATTATCACTTGACGATTGGGTAGGCGGAGGTTCCCGGATCAACGAATCATTCTAGTCGGTTGCAAAGTCAGCCGGCTGGTTGTGTTTTGCGAGTCGGGAACACGAAATAGTCTAAACATTGCGGGTTTTGTAAATAGTGTACATGGTTCAGCTCCCCCGTCGCTATCCCTTCCCCCTTCTCCCCCTGTTTCTTCTCCCGATTCCGTTGCTTAGTCATCGCTTCTCGGGCGATTTAGTCAGACACTGAGAAGGTATAGTGTTGCTATGCGAGAAGGTGGCTTGAATAATACTTTTTTGCGAGTTGTCCGCGAGATTTATGTTAGAGCACTCAGCTACTTTTGTGCTTCGTCGCGTCTGTGTAAGCTCGTCAATCCCAGTATATTCAATGGGACAACGAGAGTTGGGATAATAAAATACACGTCTCCCTGCTGTTTTCTGTTGCACCGTCTGAGCATATACCGAGTGTCAACGATCCATCAATCCTGCTGCTGTACGAGAAGGAGAAACTACTAATTAGGCGCACTTTCGTGTCGACATTCGATACGATTCCCCTTTCGCGCTACTGCTAGTAATAGGGTGTCATTTCCACCCCCTTTCCTCCCTTCTGAATAGACGTCGAGAGACGATCAATCACAGCCACTGTGAGAGAGGGACAGTGGCATACAATAGGATCCGTCTCTCCCCGCCCTCTATTCTGGCTCCTTGATCAGTTATTAATACTGCTGTTATAGGTGTGCGATCGTGTCTTATGGTTTTAGAAGGGATTGTTTGCCACTGGAGTGATCTAGCTATTGCGCTGAATCGAAATTTAAGTAGTTCATAGTAGAGCTGAAACATGAATCTACCAGGCCCGAGAAATTTTTTTTATAGCAACCCGTTACTTCAAGGAATCGTCATGAAACAAAATCACAGCGTTTCATATTAGCATTGAAACACCACTCGGACGGCTTTTTTAACAATACTAATTTATTTGAATTACAGAACGGACGACGTTCCTCCGTGGCAGGCACAGGCAGTGGGCACGGCCAAGGCTGTATACAATCTGCTCACGCTGGTCGGTTGTTGTTGTTTTTGTTTTTTTTGCTGTTTTTCAAGGGTGTAAATATGATTCTCCAAAAAAAGATAGACATGGTGAATTTGGGTGGCGAGGAGAAGGCATTAGTCTGAAAGATTAACTTAAAAGTTGCAATTTCATGAATCTCTCCTGTAGATAATAACTTTAAAAGGGAAACAAACTCCGGAATTTCTTGTGTTAAACACATCAGGTCTACTAAATTATCTATAATCATGTTCTGGGTGTATTCATCTTTCGAGAGTATCCTATAAGCGCGTGTCTGAATGGCACTTCAATTGTTGTAGAGAAAGCACTATCATAACCGCAATTAACAAATAGTCCAATTTGAGATATTTGGGATGCACTCATGTCTGCCCGATAAGCTTATCTAAAAAAAACAACAACGAATCCTCAATTTGTAGATGTTCACGACGCTCCGTCAGTTCTACTCCCTCTCTTCCGTCTTCGAGCGAGCCATGAAATTCGCCAACGACGATCCCTTCCTCTGGTCAGTTCACCCCCGTAAATTAGATTTAATGAGATTGCGATACATGACAATCGAGGTTTCATGGAGTTTATGAATTGTAACAGTGGTATCGGCTTTCAATAATTGTTCATTGTTTGGCTTTAAATAATTGTTAATTGTGGTCTCACGCGACCTATGAAGAGTGACAGTGATTTTGTCTTTTGTTGATTTTGTGCACCTGCGTTTTAAAAAGGATAATTGGTGCTCCATACCGTCTATGAAGAGTGACAGTGACAGTTACTTTCAATTTTTGTCTTTCTTTTTAATAAAAAAAAACAGAATAACCTCAATTCAGGCAGCAATTCGCCCTCTCGTCCGTCTCCCGTGGTGCATCGTCCCCGTCGTCGTCCTTCCGCGCACTGAGAGTGTTGGAGAGATCACTCGCAGTCGCCCATGCAAGTCCCGGTGAGTGAAACGGTTTCGGATTTTAGTATATTTGTATTTCATATTCACCTGATCGATGTAGGGGGGGGGATCGTAAGCAGGTATAGAGTATGTGAAACCACGACTGCACTGGGGTGTGTGCGAGACCCGGTGAGTGTTATTGTGATATTTCGACGTTCATGGAGTCAAAATCGAGGTAGAGCGAATATTGGGTAGGTATGGAGTATGTGAAACAGGGAATCGCCACGCAGTGTTAAATGCAATCAAAAAGGGGGGGGGGGTGATCTTTGATCTGGGAGTTCATGGGAGGAAAAGAGTGGTAAGAGTGCGTTGGTAGCTGGATTTCGCGTTACAGCGGAAGCATTTTCAATGGGTGACTAGGGGCTGTTCGGTGGTTGATTGGCAGTCAAGGGAAATAAGTATCGGCAGCGAGTTTTGAGTTGCGGCTACTAACTTAGTGAAGTTCTTTTGGGCACAGAATGATCGATGGTGGATTTTCCGTTTACAATAAATAATTTAAGAATGTCTGTTTAAAGTTGCAGCACGTTTATTAGAGAAGGAGGTGGTGGCATCGAAAAATTGATCGTGAGATTCCACTCGGGACATAATTACTAATCCCCTTTCTCAGGAGTGGAGCACGCGGACGCGGCGTCGCTACTGGCCGGAGCGGGCGTGCTCAAGGGTCAGTTTATGTTTGTTGTGGTGATAAAAAAAATTGAAGGTGAGTGAAGTAGTGCTGAAGGGTCTGTTGATTTTTGCTTGCGGAATTTGTAATAAACTCATATTGCCGATCAAGTAGTGATCGTGTGATGTAGATTGTATGAAACACGAATGGTTTCGGGTTGTGCATGACTTTTTGGCGCGTCGTTGTCATATAAGCTTACCTAGATAGTGCGAAACAAATAAAAACTTACTAGGGCTACGCAGTGTTTCAGATGTAATCTTTTATCTAATTATTTCAAATGTAAAGTGTTTTTTTTTTCGGAAATACTCTAAGTAGAGCTATTGATCAATCGTAGTCTCATTCGCTTTCCAAGTTTATATGAAACACAACTTCCTATGGGAGTGAAGTAATCTAACAACCTTGTTGAGATGTTTAAAGCTATTGGAATTGTTATGAGCCCCTATCATGTCTTGAATTTGATAATCCTTCATTCGACCGTTTCCGAAGGACTACTATTTCCAGGTCGTGCCCTCCTCCTCCGTGCGGTGTCCCTGCAGCAGAAGGCGTGCACGAGCAGTCGGAGTTATTATGAGAGATTGCAGTTGTTGAGGTGAGGAGAGCGCGCATTTTCATACTAGCTGATTCAGACAATCCTCATCGTCAAAGTGTCGATAAGCGATGAAATTGATTGGGAAACAGTGGGCTGAATGCGCCGGAGGGCTTGTCTAGATAGTGCATTTATTGTGGTGATAAATAAATAAATTCGAATCTGCGAACTTATGAAATTAATTTTTTTATCTATAGGAAAGCGCCATTCCATTGCATGAATATTATTCGGGGAAACTTTGATTATCAAGTGGGACTAGAATGCGCAGTGGATGTGGAGATGGAGAAGACTGTTTTTGGAGGGTCCCACAGAAACTATTGTGTGAATCTATTTGGATTGATCTTGATGTTGAGATACCACTCGAATCCGCCGGGGAGGTATTGTTGGATCGTCCAAATGATAGATGAGAGTTTATCATACATTTTCATTACCTACCGGGAACGACAAATATATTGTGGTCAGACACATAAATCAGAGTTTTAATGGTTTAAAAACCGGGTTTTAAGTGAATATAGTGTGGTCTGATGACAGATTCCACCAAATATATAGTGGTCTGATTACCGGCCCGGTAGGTATGAAAATGTATGGAGTTTATTATATATTTTTTAAGCGTAGGCTGAGAATGGATTGTATGTGTAGCACTGCAGCAACATATCTTGATAACGTGCAACAAGAAACTGCCGGGACGCTGGAAATTTTATCTAAAATGTTTCTAAAGGGATATATTTGCAGTGAGAGCGGTCATCAACTGGAGAAGTGCATCGAAGTGGACGCCCACGATTATCTCACTCTGTACTATGCGGCATTGCACTATGCACATGGTGAGTGAGGGAGAGACTGACACCATTTTGTCGTTGGTAAACATTCTAATATTGCGAAAAATGGAGGTTGTGTCTAATAGAGGGACCACCGAAACATTGATTAAAAAGTTGCAAAAATGAGCTGATGCTGGTTCCCGAATGTGTCCGGTGCGCATTTCTCCACTATTGGATTTTTATTAATTTTTTATTAGGAGAACGCAGGCCTTGTCAACAACGAGAAACTTTGCTATATTGCGTACATGCACTAACGATGAAACACAGGAGAAACAAGAAAAATTGACATCGATTTTGTGTTGCAATATCTGTCACGAGGGTTCTGCGTTTCTCGATTGGTTGATAGTCTGTGGTTTGGGTAGTTGGAGTTTGTTGTTGTAAACTGTGGGAAGAATAAAATACAGCTAATACCGTAATCCAGGCAACTACAGTATTCTCCCTTCATTTCAGTTCGCGATCTCTCTGCTGCTCGGGAGCGATTGGGTCGATCGCTGGAGTTGCACTGCGAGCAGCCACACGCACTGCTCCTCCTCGCACTCATATTCACGGCCGAGAATGATTACAAGGTACGGTAGGAAGGGGAAGATACGGTAGATGAATGAATGGGGCGAGCAGAAGGGCACGGTAATTATAGGATACAGATTATGAACAATATTGAAAATTATTGGACTCGCTTTACTAACACATTGGAGCGCATCATGCGGTCGAGTTTTTGTATTGTTGGTGAAGCACAAACATAAAAGGCAAAGGTTGAAGAAAGTACAGCATCGAATGATTTGTTAGAGCTGTACACATTTATAATAATGCAGACACTGAAACGCAGATGGCGCTAGTTCGTGACAGAAACTGCACGTACCTAGATCACTTTTTTATAAATTACAAAAATGACGTAACTATGGCAGGCAGCGATGGAGATCGTGAAGAAAGCGCTGGACGACTTCCCGTCGCACTACGCCCTGCGAGTGCTGCAGCTGCATCTATTCATTAAGATTGGTTAGTGAAACATGAAACTGTATAGTGATGAAAATATATGATAGAAAGTACACAATAAATGTGCTTTAAGATAGTGAATACTGCAGCTATCTGGGACTTAGTGATTGCATTTGGTTGCGGGTGAAATTGAGTTTCGCTGTTATCATTAGAGAGAGTGGTTGACCGTTACTTCGATCTGCCTTGAGCTTCCGGTTCAAATAAACAGATATCAATGAGGGTTTGTGTTTCAGCGACAGCTCTTGCGCATGGGTTTTGCGTTTGAATTTGATTAATTGCGGTTGTCTCTTTATTTCTGACACTCAATCTTTTTGCAGGTCGCGTGGGCGAGTCAATGGAGGCCTCGAAGCACCTGCTCGATCTCTTCTCGCCCCGCCACGCAGGCGGAGGATACGGTAGTGGAGGAGGAACGGGAGCGGGAGTGGATACGGTAATCGACTCGGCCAGCAGTGTGCACCGAGGGGGAAGTCGGTGAGTGAGCTTACGGCATTGTTCTATTTTATGGAAACATTGCCCACGGAAAATCATAGTTATTGGGTGAAACTTTTGAGAACATGGAATCCCTTCTGGCCGCAATTTCGAACCCGGCGTGTCTAGCATGCACCCTATGGCGGCCCTATATAGGAAGTGCGCGAAATGGAGGGGGAATACGAGTAAACACCGAGATGACGAAAGAAAAAGGCCGAGCTTTAGCGCGGGTGCCGCCTACCGTAACCAGTGCGCCTTCTTCTCTGGTGTCATTGGTCTACGGTAGGGTACGGTATCCCGTCGATGACTAGACCGCGATCCTGATCGGTGTTATTTTGAAGGTCTCAAAGTGAACTTTTTTTCGTTTTTTTTTGGTTCTTTCTACCATCTGAATCTGTGTTATGCACTATTTAGAAGTAAAGGCAAGGGAAGACTTGCGCAATGTATCCAAATTCTGCGTTCAGAATAAAATACTTGTAATGCCTCTATAAACAGCGTAGTTCGGTGTTACACATTGTACATACATAGAGTCGAGTGACGGGTTGAGTAATACGATAAACAATTACAATATTGCAACAAATGATTTCCCCTCCCTTGCAGATAGCGGGGTGTTCGCTGCGTCAGCATCCGAGATGGGCGGAGCTTCGACGCACTCGGAAGTGTCCACGGGAATGGGCGGAGCGGGAGGAGTGGCCGCAGGAGTGGCAAGGAGATACAGGGCACAGGTATGGTAGGGGATTACAAAAAGGGACGAGGTGGGGGCATGCAGGCCGGGAAGTAATCATAAAACGAATAGAAATTGTATTTATGTTGATATTTCAACCTGCTAAGTTTGTGTTTCATCAGTGCTCCAAACGATGATTTCATGGGCCTTGATGATTTAACTTGCGGATCAAAGTAAAAAATAGTAATAACTTCAATGAACATTACCGTCAAGTATAAAAATATTACATTAAATAATGATAGTATACTTTCATGCGTCAATATGGGTGTCACTGGCGGAATTGTTCCTGGACGAGGGACGGCTCAGCGACGTCCAACCATGTATCGAGCAGGCTGTGTCAGTTATTTTATTGTCACTTACCATAGCTATGAAACTCGAATGACGATGGTTATAAATACGGGTGTAGCGAGCACGATGTGGGATAGCACTATTATTGTCCTTTTTTTTCGAATTACCTGACCGGATTGCAACGTTAAATATATATTCTCGATGATTTACCACGGTTATGAAACACGAGTCACAATTGCTAGATGACTGGTTGAGGCAGTGTTTTTTTTAATGTTCCCTGCGGGCACAATGGTTCAGTAAGCATTGACGTTGCTTTGGGAAATATTTTAACCAATGTCGCAGCGGGTTCACTGAAATAGCATGAACAATATTCTGAATCTTTGCAGTAATCTGATATATGACTTGTTAGAATGATGTTTCAAAGAAGTGTAATGTTCATTTTGAAAATGTGGCAATTAATCATTTTGGCGTTTTCAACGTAATAAAATTCTTATTTGCAGTCAATTGTTCCCTAACTCTGCGCACGCTCTCTACCTCAAGGGTCGACTGCTGGCAGCGAAGGGAGCGACTATGAGTATGGCCAATGGAGCGAGTAGAGTCAGAGCAGAGGCAAGGGGCGCATTCCTGTCCGCACTGTCCCTCGCGCCTGGTGAGTGTTTTCATGGAAATGATGGAAGGAATGAGTGCTTTGGAATGGATCAAGTATCATGAGAGCGGAGGCGTGCTTGTAGTTTCCTCATTGGAAAGTGTAATTGTGGAGGGTGGTGATGAGAAGTTGCGCGTGTGAGACATAAGGAGTGAGAAAGGACAACTCGTCAGTATTGCGAACAGTATCTTTCCACAAAAAAATACACTGATTTCGAATCCCAAGGATTGATAACACTTGTCCAAGTGCTTGAATGAAATATCCTCAATTGAGCAACGCAAGTAGTTTATCAGTCATTATCTCAGAACAAAATTTTCTAAACATACCTTCAACATGGCGGTTTCATGATTGAGCCAATAGCCCGGACGAGCCTTTAAAACGATTCCTTGATTGATTTGCTTCCAACAACAACCCCTAGAATTTTCAACGAACTTGTTGTCTCAAATTAATCAACTCTCTTCCCTTCCAGAATACATCAACGCACTCGTGCATCTGGCGTCGCTGTCGAAGGAGGATGGACAGATGGAGATGGCAGAACACTGTCTCAAGTGAGTCAT
>LS486795.1:137507-210467 GCA_900490705.1 Pristionchus arcanus | reverse complement strand
CTTTCGAGGCATGAACCCCGGGTCATGGTCCGAAAAAATGATGGTGGCGGATTTGATTCCAATGGTGATAAATATTCGTAATATGACGTTTTAATACCGTATGAGTCTTTTCCCTTGGAAAATTGATTAATCGCAAGAAGTTAGGTCGCCAAATAAGGGGAAAATCACGTATACCGTAACCTTTGACTGCAAAGATGAGCCAAAAGGGGAAAAGTTAAAATTCTGAAAAAATTACCATATATGTAACTTTTTACGAGGAATCCGAAAATTGAACTTAAAAATCCCCGACACTTCATTTTTGTTTCAGGAAAAATTATTTTAACTCATAAAATGGCATAACTTTTTTCCAGATGAATTTTCCTATAATTTTTTTTTGTGAAAAAAAATCATTTTTCATTTTCTGAAATATTTTATACTTTGTTGGATGATTGGAAGACCCACAAAAAACTTTGTATCGGCACCCCTCGCATCATGAAGTCAACCATAGGAAATTCAGTTTTTGAGATACGACTTTTTAAGGTCGATTTTCGAGTTCTACGTGAAAAGTTGATTTTATGTCATTTTTTTCAGAATATTCTATTTTTCACTGTACGGTGGTAGGTGAGCTCTCTCAGATAGTGTCTCTTATGTTCACTAGTCTTATTCCGAGTAAAAATGGTGCAGACTCGTCGATTCATAATGATAATTTTCACTTCAAATGATAATTCGATTTATTTTCTTCCCTCTTCTTCTCATATATCTCTCAAGTATATTTCTCACTCTCACTTTCAAGTCATTACGCCTTCTTCCAGTTCCAGAAAATTCCTTTCTAATTTATGTTACTCGGAATCGGAAGGCAGTACGAATATGCAATATTTACTGTGTTGTAAATTACGGCATTCAAGTTCTTTTTTTTTATGAAATACATCTTGAGTTCTTGTCTTGCTCTTTTCAAAGTATTTCTTTTCAAATTACGTTTAACTTTGATCCCAATTTCAACTTTTCCAGCAAATTTAGGGTTGTTCAAATGAACGAATCGTTGAAGTATGGCTTCAACTTCGACCGGCTACTGCTGTCGGATGTCACGATGTTGTGAGTTGAACTCGGAGTATGAGCCGCCGTCCCTTCATGCCGCACTCTATCTCGATCTATCTCATTCGATCCCATTTCTATCTCACTCTATCTCATTTCGAAAAATAAGATAAAGACCGAGTGTCTAAGTGACCTAAACAGCAGTTTCTACATGTATTTTTCCATTACAAAACCAAGTTCCTTGAGAATCTTTAACTTCAGCACACAAACAATTGTTCCCGTCGTCAACATTCTTTTTCTCCATCCCACAGTGCTTATTCTGCTGAACAAAAGGGAAACAATGCAAGGGGACATCCGCGTTGGTTACTTCACCACTGTGGTTAGCATCTCCTTTCTGGTATTGTTTTTCGCTTTAAAGTCTGCGTTTTCTCATTTTTATCTGTTTCCAGTTCAAGTGCCCGTGTTTTCTCGTGTTCAAATTTATCCACCATACTGGCTATTTCAGGCAGGACTCAGCATAGCTGATGCCATTATGTGGGCTCTGCGATTGCATCTTCTATCGCCCTTCTCCGGCCTCTCCTGTCGCGGGCCACTGTGCAAGTTGGATTCCGCCATAATTAGGGTGAGCAATGGAGCTGTATTTGTGAGTGAAGAAGTCGTCTACTTATTCCCCGTGCCATCTCGTCACTCGGGCCGATGCTAAATGTGATGAAAAGTCCGATTGTTCATCCTCGGAGCCATAGTCAAAAAAAAACAAGTTTAGTAAGACATTTGCCTTCAGGTGCTCTTCGCCCTCATCGTGTTCTGCTGCTTTCCGTTCTTCGTATTTCTGACCGTAAGAATGCATCAAATGGTGCTGAGAGGAACGAGCAGTCGATGGTTGCTGTCAACAAGGTATTATGGGGGCCAACGTGAGAGATGAAAGAATGAAGTGGAAATTAGGGATAAACAGTGAATTGAGTAAATTTCGCTCCAGGTACCTATACTGATCTTTACAAGAAAAGGCCCTCAGAAGTAATCTATTTTTACTGATCTTTCACGGGATAGAAAAGACCATTCCTAATGGAGTCTTCCTAATTTTTACCACGATCGACTATTTCACCACGGATTTTTTAAAAGCCCACGCTTTTCCCTCAATTGCTTTTTTCAGGAGTCAGCTCGTGTTATTCGTCTCGCTCTTCATTGTCCAAGTAATGAATATTTTTGGATTTGCAATGGCTCACGATTCCGAAAAGGCAGATTCCATCTCTCAGGTTTAATTGATTTTTATAAGCCAAATATATCTTTTGTATCCACTCGCATTGATGTGTCTCGCAATACGTGCATGCATCACGATATATTCACTCACTATTCTCCGTTCAGCGTCCTGAGCTGCGATGGATCATCGAACGCGGTGGAAGACTCCTAATATTTGGTGATTTCGGAAAACCAGAGCAGATCAAATATGGTTGGTACACCGGCGTGTATCACAATTCTATGCACTATATTTTTGCAGAACTGGTTCTCCTTTCCATCTCAGTCATAGCGCAAGTTCCCATCGTTTTCGGATTCTCACTTCACTCAATTAGCCGATTGAAAGAGAGCAGAAAGGTGCGCTGCTATCAAATCAGAAAAAAATATGAAAATACAGAACCTGATTTCAAATCGAACGCTGCATATGACGAATCACATGGTTGAGGTGTTTCACTGCCAGGTTTTAGAACATGTTTTGGTTGAAAGTAACTGAAATTCGCAGCTGAAAGGGTCAATTCTGCACGTGCTCATTCCTGTGTTAGTATTCTTGTTCACGGTAATCTTCGATTCGCGGCAGCTATTACCGGACTTTTTCCATGCAATTGTCCGATTCGTCATTTCGGTAGGTGTCTGAATATCCAACTTATCTGGGAAATTCGTCATGTTTGCATCTCGTGTCATTTCAGATGTTTTTCATCACAAATCCACTTCAGTTCAGTCTAGTTTTCATTATCAAGTCCAGTGAGATTAAAAAAGTTAGACTAACTTCATGCAACTTCGAAACTCTATCGTTCAGTGGGTGTCTAGTATACAATGCAACGAGCTACTCAAATCTACTCAATCTACTCTATCAGAATACCAGAGCGGATCGGCAGGTTGGAGTTTATTTTCTCCGCAACTCCGTTTATCATGTTCAGACTCGGGTGTCTCCGCGGAGTCATCTACCACTTATTCATTTCACCTGCGACGATGGCGCTAATTTATTTCCATTCAATTACGTCACTGTTTTCCTTGGGACTGGATAAAGATAGATAGCCGTCTGATATTTTTTCTGGAGCATCGGTGCCAGAATACACACTCGTCGGGAAAATCCCGGTGCAATCAAAACTAGTTTAGCCTACAAGAAGGAAATAATATTCCCGATACATTAGCATGTTCATCAGAATTAGAAAAAACTTTCCTTGGTGCTTCGTTGAACACAGCGAGTGCACCCTGAACACAACATGCAATGGTACTACCCCGAGTTGTAAATTTTTTTTCGTAAATTTCATTTTAGAAATTACTTTTACGTAAAAATAATTTGAGAAATAAAATTGTGGAAAACCGTATTTGGGAAAACACCAATTGTAAATTTTATTTTAGAAATTCGCAATGGGAAATCATTTTTGGGAAATCCCATCTCGGAAATTTTATCATGTAAAAAATTGTGCGCATCTTATAAAGCATTATTTCTATTTTTATTATTATCATCGAATTCTCCTGAATTTATTATTATTATTAGAATAAAAAAGTAAACAAAAATTCGAAGGAAAAAGGAGAAAATCTGTTCCAAAGCGATGTGCGCGCTCCAGCTGCGTTGCGGTCGCGTCGCGTTTTGTTTCCAGAAAAAAATTTCCGAGATGGGATTTCCGAAAAAAAATTTATCAATACGCATTTACAGTATACGTATTTCCACAGTAAGATTTACGTGATTTTCTTTTTACTTTATTTTTTCCCCAAGTTGAATTTCCAAAAAAATATTTTTCAAATATGTATTTACGAAATAAAATTTACATCTCGGGGTAGTACCCATGCAATCTTCTGAAATTCATCAGAAATTTGTCTCTTTTTCGATAATCTCAGGAAATGCGAGACTCTTGCTATTGGCTCAGTCAGCTACGGAGTCGGATTAGCTATCCTCTGGGGGCTTCATCTAACTGTTATTTTCCATTTTCCTCTAGCGAAGTGGACAGAGACATCGTCGACGCAAACACACCTGTGAGGCTTTGTAATCTCTGACGTTTCTGCGAATGAGATTTTTTTTCTTATTTTTAGGAGAATGTGAGTAACTTTTCTTCTTTCTATTGCGAGTTGGCCTCACTCTCTGCGGGCGAGAATTTACCTGCATTATGTTCCTTTAGATGACTTTCTTAGACACGCAAAGACCTCATTGACAATTTACATTTTAATTGTAATTTGTAAAAAAAACTATGTTCAGGAAATTTTGACTTAGATATTTCACGGAAATTGCAATGATCAAACGTCAAGCAACACAGGAATCGTATTCGGCAATTCAATCTCGCCGACTTGGGTGGAAAACAAGAAAATGGCCCGCAGTGAAATTCAAAAAAAAATTGATTTTGCGCGGTTTGAGAAGCATGATTTTTTTTGTTTCCAAGTAGCACACAAAAGCATTTGACGTTACTCTGACAGGTTTTTGCTTATATCGAACGCTATGCATATTTTCTTAGCGTCTTCTTCTATTTCTGGTTTTGGGGCATGTGCGTTCCACGTATTGGCCGCACCTAGAGTTTACCTAGCCTTACAATTAGTCCAATCTGCGCGCCTCGATTCAAATTATTCTCTTCATTACTCACACTACAATTAATTTGTATAGGCAGTAAAAATTACCGTTCCTATTATATTTGTATCGTTCTGACGTAGCAAAGTTCTGTCTCTCGCCTATGTACATGAAAACTGCTTCAAATTACGAGCCAATAAATAACGTATTCTATGCATAATTCATTCAAGCAAACTTCCAGTTCCGGAAATATCCCTTTTGTTTACGCACTGCCCGGAAAAGGATGGCAGTATGCGCTAGAAAAACGTGTTGTGGTATAATTTTCACTTCACTTTTTTCTATTTTGCGGAATAACAGAGCCTTTTCTGCATTGTTCGCCAACTTTTCACGTATTTTTAAAAGGAAAAGGGTAGTTTTTGTAAGTCATTTTGCACTCTTCACGCTCTGTACCCGTGTGGAACTTTCTACACATTTTCCCATACGACCCTGAATTCATTCCAGCAAACTTGCCTACACACTTTCCATGAACGAGTCACCGATGTATGGCTTCGATTACGACCGGCTCTTGCTATTGGACGTCACTATGGGGTGAGCGAAACAGTTGGCAGCTGGGCTTGTCTGTGGCCGGCTTTCATCTTTCATCACTAGCAGTTATACTCCCCGTTATCCGCAATCAGTAAAGATTCCATGAGTTTTTGTTTTCAGCACCCAAACGATTCTCCCCATCGTCAACATTCTCCTCATCCATCCAGTAGTGCTACTTCTGGTGATGAAGAGGAAAACCATGCAAGGGGACATCCGCGTCGGCTATTTCAGCACTGTGGTCAGAATCTGCCTCGAATAAACTTTTCGTCATCAATTTCCTTAATCCATTTCTGCATTTTCACTTTTGTTGTGTGGGTGTAAATTTAAAAAAAGATTTCATATGCCACTATTTCAGGTCGGTCTCATGCTATCCGATGCTATTCTCTTCGGTATTCGAGTGCACATTCTATCGCCCTATTCCGGCACCTACTGTGGCGGGCCGCTGTGTAGGGGTGGTCTATTGAATGCTGCGACTATACGGGTGGGAAATGGAGCTGTCAGGATGAGCAAAAATGTTGTTTTCGCAAGCACTTCTGGACTTTCTGGCAGCCCAAAATTGAAAAAAAAGATGCATTTCGAACGCTTCCTCCAGGCGCTCGTTGCACTAACTGTCAGCTGCTTTCCGTTCTTCGTATTTCTGACCGTAAGAATGCATCAAACGGTGCTGAGAGGGACCAACAATCGGTGGTTGCTGTCATCAAGGTATTGCTACTACGAACGAACAACTTTCCATATTTTTTTGCAGGTGTCAACTCTTATTATTTCTTGTTCTCTTCACTGTCCAGCTACTGAACCTTGTCGGGTTTGCGATGGCTCACGAATCCGAGCAAGCAGATTCTATTGCTCAAGTACGCCTCGCTAGTCAAACGTTAAGACCCTACTTCCTCTTCCCTTTTCAGACTCCCGAACTGCGGTGGTTCGTCGATCGCGGAGGCACCGTGCAAATCTTTGGCGATTTTGGGCAACCAGAGCAGATCAAATATGGTTGCTACATTCATAGTGCTGTCAAATAATAGTATAAATGCAGAACTGGCCCTTCTTGCCTGCTCCATCATCATTCATACTCCTATCGTTATCGCATTCTCTATGCACTCAATAAGCCGACTGAAAGACTGCAGGAATGTAAGCCCACACAGCATTCTGACCCCCTTTGTTCTCTCCAGAATAGGGTGAACAATGGGATTAACTTTTGAAATTTCCCGCCACACCGTAATCGAACTGCAAATCGATATCAGAATATAAAATTTTTCTGAAACTTATTCGGATTTCAACCGCTCAGCCAAATTCAGAATGAGAATCGGGATATGTTTCAGAAACATTTCATATTTCAAGTTTGCAGTTCGACTACAACCCTTTTCTGTCGGTGTAGAATGCTGTGCCCAGCATGGGAAATCCTTCAAATTCAGAATCTGATATCAAATCGAACGCTGCGAATGACGAATCGTATGGTCGAGGTTTTTCACTGCCAGGTTTTTGAAATTTAGAATCTCTGACCGTTCATTTGTTTCCAGTTGAAAGGCTCAATTCTGCACGTGCTAACCCCGCTTTTGATATTCTTATTCACGATTATGTTCGATACAAGAGAATTCTTGCCGGATTTGGGACATGCAATTCTTCGAGTTGTCATTACGGTAATTGCAAAGCTATTCATGAGACTTTCGAAAATGATTGCTGTTCAGATTCTCTTCGTCACAAATCCGCTACAGTTCAGCTTCGTTTTCATTATCAAGTCGAGCGAATTTAAAAGAGTTAGCTAAGCCGTCATTATTTTTCGATCGGTTTGCTTTCAGTTGGTTTCATGCCTGACCACAACGCGGTGCATTTATCAGAATACTACAGAATCTCAGTACAGATTGGCAGGTTTGATTCCGATTTTATTTGGTGATAATATTTGAGTAGCGTGATAATCTTTGAATATAAAATATACGGATTTCAGGTTCAGCAGGTTCTGCGGGTTCATCAACCACTCATTCACTTCCACTACTGCGATTGCGCTGATCTTTGATCTTTGATCTTTGATATATTTCTATATTTATTCAATCATTTTTTTCCGGGTTTTAGAGACACGCGTGTTCCTGTTTGAAACCTGATCCATTCCCACGGTCTGAGTGCTCAAAAATTTGTTCGGTTATTTGTGTTTGTTCGGTTTCTGCATCTTTTGTACAGTGCTCATTTCAAATTGACATGCAATGATATCAAGAACATTCAATGTAAAGACGATGCAAAACGTTCCGTGATATAACGTTCCGTTCCGTGAAAACACGCATCGAAATTAATATATGAACACGCACCAAGAACCACGAATTTAGCTTCCTTGACGCGATTCGGAAATGGAGATCGGGCTTTAAAACGCGTTCTCTGTAAGATCCAAGGTAGGGTGGCACAGTTTTCTTAAAATTGCCTCCCGAGGCTCAAACTTCACCAACATAACCCCTAGGGACGACATTTGTGATTTTTGAACTTTGGTCCTAAGAATTTTGATCTTTGATCTTTGATCTTTCGAAAAATAAATTTTTTCCTTTTTTATAAGCCTTTTTTTCACCAAATGGTCAACACCGAAAGGGCTCAGAATGATAAACAGGCAGTTGTTTCTGAATCAAATAATATTTTTCGTCATTTTCAACCATTTGGCCACTTTTGGTAAGCATTTTGACTATGTTATTTGACATGTCTCACCTCGACTATTTTCACATAAGGGTCCCCCCTTAGCATGTTCGATGCGGCCACACTCAGTGTGAGCACAATGCCCGCAAGATCACAATGCCCCTCTCTTCACGCGTACTATCTCCACACTAAGGGCTGATGAGAGAGTGCGAGGAGTGAAGAGACCGAATCTTCATCCTGGCAGCCCTATAGGAAAACTATTCGACCTTTTGAATAAATTTAACGGGTGTTTAATTCCGCATGCACATCTCCGCACATATACGTCTTTGAGGATTCATTATTTCCATATGGATGCCCCCCGCACTACTAGGGGTGTGATAATGGAAAAAGTGCTATCTTTAGGTGCTCTTGGCCCTCAACGTAGTCGGCTGCTTTCCGTTCTTTGTGTTTCTTACTGTGCGAATGCATCAAATGGTGCTGCGAGGCACAAGCAGTCGGTGGCTGCTGTCAACAAAGTAAGTTTGTTATTTTTTGTTCGCAAACATACACCGTTTGCAGTTCTCAATTAATTGTGTTCGTCGGCCTTCTCATAATCTTATTGCTAAATTTGGTCGGATTCGCGATTGCTCAAAATTCGGAATGCAGCAACTATCGCTCAGGTGTCCTAATATTTGCAGACTTCCAATTTTTTTGTCAGCGCAAGTTTCCACCTTGAATACGGGTAGCAGAGCTGGAAAATGCCCAACTGCAACAGAATCGATGAAAATTTTCTTAAACACTCCCGATTGTAGTGTCCTGATCTGTCATGGATTTCGGATCGTGGTGGTAGTGCTAATATTTGGTGATTTCGGACATCCGGAGCAAATCAAATACGATCCGAATTTTGGTAATTTTCAGCTTCAATATTTTATTTTCTATTGCAGAACTTGTGATTCTTATCATATCAATCGTGGTTCACGCACCCATTGTAATCGCCTTCTCTATGCACTCAATCAGCCATTTGAAAGAGTGCAGGAAAGTAAGCTGCTTTTTATGAAATATTTCTTATGAAACACAAAAAAGCAGAACCTGATTTCTAATCGAACTTTGCAAATGACGAATCAGATGGTAGAGGTCTTTCACTTCCAGGTTTGCGACGGTTGCTTCGTATTTCTCTCTTAATTTCAGCTAAAAGGCGCAATTCTGCACATACTTACGCCGATATTGATATTCTTGATCACCGTTTTGTTCGATACGAGGCAACTATTACCGGACTGTGGTCATGCTATTCTTCGATTTGTCACCACGGTAAATCACAAAATAAGCACGGAAATATAATAGTATCATTTTACAAGTTGTTGCTTGTTAGTTGCTTTTCGTCACAAATCCGCTTCAGTTTAGCCTCGTTTTCATCCTGAAATCGAACGAATTTGAGAAAGTAAGTAAAACCAACTAATTTTTTAAAACTTGTCGTTCAGTTGTTGTCATGCCTCAAAACCAAGCAGTTTATTTACCAGAATTCGCCATAAGAATTACAGTACGGTTCGACAGGTTAGGATTATGATATTCATGCTACCTTGATAATGTTATTATTAGATGATGATTTGATAAAGTAGCTGATATTTTTTTAAATTTTTTTTATGATATTAATTATAAAATAATAATGTTGATAATGTTTCAGCTTCAAGCAATTCCGCGGGGTCATCAACCTCACTTTCGCTCCCATTTCTTCGATGGAGCAGAACTTAAAAATATTTGTATTCATTCATTGACATCACTGTTTTCCTTGGATTCCAGACGCTTGAAAGTGCTTGTTTGAAACCTGATCTCTTCTCACAGTCTGAGTGGTCAGAGATTCGGTATTTTAAAGAAGGCGTCCCACGAACCGCGCGGGCGACTATGCAAAGTGAGGAATGAGAGGGGCGCTCACCTCATTTCGCACGCTCTCAAGCTCGTTGCCTGCGTTTCAGGGTCACTTGGAACGCAGCCAACTGCTCATATCTCAGTTTGAACGAAAATTGAAAACATGGGAGATTCGAAAGTGTTATCGGGTAGCTACGACCCACAAGCTCACATCGAGAACTCAGCTAGTCAGATATTCGTGGGCCACCTAATAAAGCAGCGAAGACTATTTTTGCAACCCTCAAGCTCACGGCGATATATTTTCAAGTTTATACGCTATGCATCTGCTGATTGGCAGCCGTTTGTCTAACTCCCTGGGAAGAATACGTAAACCCAACATATACCGTTTTTTTATCTATCAGATCTCGTCTCGATCGATCTTCGTGTCCAAAAAGACAACATGTCCTTCCCTTATTTTTGACACGATCAGTAAATGGGACACACTCGCAATCGCAATAAATTTGAGGTAGTAATCTTCTAATTTTAATTACCTAAATAAGCGAATAGTGGAGATGGAGACAAAGAGACAAATCATTCTTACAAATACTGGATTGTTTTTGTCGAGATTCAAAGAATTTCATTTTTATTAAAGTCTTTTTGAATGCAACAAGAATGTGTGCTCGATACTCGTGAATAAAAAGCTTCTGCTCGATAAGTGAGAGGAAAAAGGAACTTTTCTTCTTTTATGTATGTGTTGTTGTTGTAGCCGCATGGTCTGTCTAGTTTTGTGAATCATAAACACAAAGGAGAAGTGAAATGTGTTCTGCTTTTTCTTTAAAGAGAGAAAAGGAAATCTCTCAAAGACAGGACTTGCACATTCGGTTTTCGAGCAGCTAGCTAATGCATAGAAATAGCAAGAAGTATTGTACCTTCGCCGATATTGTGCAGATATTTTCGTTACTTTGTTGAGATGAGTGGAAACGAAGAAATTATTAAGGCAAATGAGCTTTTTTGCAATGCTGCTAGAAAATACCACGGTAGTTGTTTTGGATGTATGCTTGAGTGAGTGCCAAAACCGGGATGGCGTTTTTGAGATATTTCATGTAAAATGAAGAGCCAATTTTTTCCGACCCCAGAATTAGTATTTACTAGCGTTGTCATTTCATCCTCCTTCCTCGCTTTTCTCAGAATACGATCTCATTCGAAGGGTCTGTTTTGCTGCCATTTCTCACGCTTACGGTCCAATGCCAGCACACTTGACGTAGGTACTTAAGATTCCGACAAGACTCGTCGCTCTGCGACAGTGCGGAATGAGTGAGCCACATGCCGATTATAACTAGATAGTTCTCTCTCTCTCTCGTTCCGTTCTCCGGTAAAAAAACTGAGGCTTCCATGTCGAAGAAACAGTAGTTGGTGCGTAGTTTCATTAGCGGGCTTGCCGCAATATTCTGCTCCCCATCTCCTTCCCTTCTGAACGCATGTTTTTTAGTCAGACTGTACATTTCAACAACTCTCTAGTGTATCCTGCCGCGGACAGACATCGTTAGTGTTGAGTGCATTATCAATTCTGGTCATGAAATGAAATGATTCGCATTTATGGTCCAGACATTTTTATTCCGAGAACGTCCTTTGCGCTCTCGTTCTACAGGCAAAACATCGTCACAGCGAGAGCGTAGACGACGATTTTGCTCACTGCTATACATTCGAAGCATGATCGTATCCAGGCTCGAGGTATGGCCAGCAACGACTCTCGTCATTTCGCGTGCTTTCTCATTTATCTGCGAAAAGTGAAGCTCATTTATCGTCAAGCCATCCCTATAACAGTCTTCTCGTTAGCACATGATCAAACAGCTGTTGTTTCATAGGGAATAAAACAACTTCCTTGTAATTGGATGCCATACACTCTACTACCATCGTCAGTAGCGCCGCGTAGTAGCAGTCGTAGTAGTAGTAGCGTAGCGCTACTAGCGCGTGAGTAAATATTCACAAATTGGCGCGCTCCTCTCCGTGTGCCGCATGCTATCTCGTCTGCCTGACTGACGATTTTGAGTATTTCGACTGACGAGTATTTCGAAATGAGAGAATAGACGCAAATGTGAAATCACCGGGTCCTGAGAATTTCCGCGCATGAATGTGTGATAATCTAACTGATCTTTCTCTAGCACGAATTAATAACAAATTATGACATTGCTGCATTTTATCTAATTGCTTGCTTCATTTTATAACCGATTTTGGGCAATTCTATGAAGTTGTAGTCTATTTCGTTGTTCCAGAAAACAATCCTTCCCCCTCACACACGTTCGGTTCGTAGCACGTTCGTATTGTGTCTATCGTGTTTCGGTCGAGTAAATTCTTCATGTTCCGCATCTTGTTCCGTAAATATGAAAGAAAGTCATCGCCCGCAGAGTTGCTGAATGCCTCTCTTACATCTTCTGTCTCTCCCGTTCGGTTCTCCGGAACAGACTATGCCTTCCCTGCCAAACAAGTAGCTAATTCGTGCCGTTTCATTAGCGGGCTGGGCGGGGGAATTCGCTCTCTTTCCTTTACATTTCGAACCGTGTACCGTCGTGTTTTCCCATGTGCAAGAAGATGTAACCAGATCGGTTTTCTAGCGAAGATGGCTTACTCCAACGACTCGTTACGGTACGGATTCGGATACGATCGATCGATTCTTATGGATATTGTATTTGGGTGAGTTATTCCTGTCTTTGCGACCGTATTGTATTCTTCGGGAAACTACAATTTCTGCAGTAATTGATACATTTCTTTTTGTATGAGCAATCCCTTGCACACATTCGCGCGTTTGGAGCAATCTGCAGTAGGAAATGTAGCTTTGCAAGAAATAATCTACAATCCTTTGCCATGACATTCCTTTTCAGCGTGGAAACGATTCTTCCGGTCCTGAATACGCTTGTCTTGCATCCTGTTGTACTCTTTCTCGTCCAGCGAACGAAGACCATGAGCATCGACATTCGGCTCGGATACTTTAGTACTGTGGTTAGGCCATTTCAAGATCTTCGAAATCAATGTTAACTATGATGATTAGATGGAAGTGGATGATTTGCTTTGATTTGATCATCTCTCCATCATCGTTGATGAATACCATACAAATCAGAAAATGTGAGCAATGTGAGCAGCTGAGCTAAAAATAGCACAAGTGCATAAGCCTCGTCGCTGAGTGTTTTCTCTCTAAAATAAGAAGGTCAACATGACTCAAGAACAGAGTGCGGAAAGGAAGAGAACTAGGGGAGCATATTCCATTATGTGAATAGATCGAAAGGAATGATGATTATTCGAGTGCAACAAGGAATAATGCATTCTAGCAGTCCGGTACCATTTGGGTAATAATGAGCACAATACAAGACCTAACAATTGCATCACAGATTCAAAAATATAAAATTCCAGGTGAGTAAAGCAATTTTAGTTTGTTGAAATTATTCTTTCTTTCCGCACAGTTCTCAAGAATATCATACTCCTTAATAAAGGAGAGATGTCTCCCGATGTCTGTTCGTTTGTTCGCTATTGCGAAGGTCACGTAAACAGGTTTCGAAACTGCAAACAGGTCGAGAGGTCACGAAAGTGTAAACACGTTGAAACATGTCGCGTGCGCTTTTGAAATTGTGAAATGAGGAAGAAATTGGGCAACGTTGAACCCTGCCAGCCGATCAGACCCCGCCGAAGGCGGGGGCGAAATCGGCTGGTAGGGTGATAAAGAAATTCCTATTTTTCCAGATTGGTCTCATTCTGTCCGATCTGTGCATCTTCAGTCTTCGTCCGTACCTGCTCGCGCCATATTCCGGCCTCTACTTTGACGGTCCACTCGCACGAGAAGGACGGATTGGCTTGAAAACCATTCGGGTGGGTCTCCTCTGTCGAGATCCGACTGCTGTTTTTCTGAAAAAAAATATGAATATTATTTGCAGGTCCTTTTCGTGTTCATCGCAACGCTCTGCTTTCCGTGCTTCGTCTTCCTCACCGTCCGAATGCATCGCATGGTGTTGAGGGGAAGTGACAGCCGGTGGTTGATGTCCACCAAGTACGGTCGTTTCAAAAAAAATCTTTTGGAAACCGGGGCCTCAATGGGCGCCAACTGTGTTACTCATCATTGTAAAAAAAATTTCAGATCCCAGTGCGCCCTCTTTTTCATCTCTTTCTCGATAGTGCAACTGAACGTGCTCGGCTTCGCTGAATTCGCAGTAAACTCAATGAAGTCAAACGAGATTGAAGCGGTTCGAAGATTTATTCCCGTTTTTTCATCACAAAACGGCATTATTGACGATAGACCATCTGCATGTGTTTTTGATCAGTGATTGCTTCTAGAGATCAGAAGTGGCGTGGATCAAAGGACACGGAGGCACGCTTTTCATTTTCGGCGATTTCGGTCAACCTGAGCTAATGAAATACGGTTAGTTCTTTGAAGGATGAAGAAAATGATTTGTGTGTATTCGCAGAGCTCGCCATACTGGCCTTCTCCGCCGCAACTCATGCGCCCCTAGTGATCGCATTCTCCATGCACTCAATAAGACAGCTGAAAAAGTGCAGAAATGTATGTGTTTTTTTCCGAGTAATGTCGCAAATACAAAACATAAAAATATTTAGTGCTTAATATCAAGCAGAACACTGCAAATGACGAATCAAATGGTGCAAATCTTCGATAGACAGGTTTGCCTTTGTTTTTTCTCAACAATTTCATCCAAGCAAGGAATGACCTGATTTGTTTTAACATTTTTATAGAAATACAGAATTTTTATTAAAAATTTTATAAATAAATAGCAGTTTTTCAGCTGAAAGGAGCCATTACGCATCTGTTGACACCTGTAATAGCCTTGTTGATCACTTCATTCGTTGACACGACTGTGCTTGTTCCGGACTATTTTCATGCTGCGCTGCGATTTATTGTTACGGTGAATCACTTTTTCGTCATTTCCTCGATTAAATTGGTAAATTTTAAACAAGTGATACATAAAAAATTTCAGATTCTCTTCATTACAAACCCGTTCCAATTCTCACTTGTATTTATCGTGAAAACGCAAGGACACACAAAGGTATTTTGCAAAAAAAAATTGTTAACATATTTATTTTCTGCTCATATCGTCACTGAGAAGCGATCATTCACTCCGGAGCCTTCAATATCAGAGCATATCCAACTTGAAAGGTATGTCATATTGATTGATGCTTTGTTCATATTTTGAATGAATTGCATTTCAGATTCACCAAAAATGGGTCGTCCATGTTTGACGCCCCTGTCGACACCTCTAGCGATAAGAGATATAGCTAGACAATAAATCTTCATTTGAATAAATCTCAACTGTTTAGAAAGTTAAAAAGTGCAAACTTTCGCAGTTATGAGCTGTGTCGCCTGAACAGTATTGAACAGTAAAATATGATCACAATCAGCCAAACAGTAATTTAAAAATTCCGTTGCATCTCGTCATAGTTGAGAATACAACTGTAGTTACTCTGACTATTGACAGTAAGAGAATAGGTCAATCAAAAAAAATTCCCCACTACCTCGACGCCATCTTCTTTGTTGTTTTTCAACAGCATCCCGTGAAAATCATTCAAGCAGACCAAGGATTTATAGAAAAATCATGAATTTTACTTCCTTGACTCGATTCGATAATCGCGTACTTGAAAATACGAAAATTAAGAAGTTCACCTTTGAGTGCCGGATGTAATGTAAATCGGAGAGTCTAGCAGGATATCGGAATAAATTCGTTCACTTTTTTCTACAGTATGTGTCCTCACGGCGAATGATATCAATTTCTTGCACGTTCTTGCACGTTTTTTGCTCGTTTGCACATGCTATATGGATAAGAGAAAAAGAGAAGGAGAGAGATTTCCGAACTCTTTATTCCTTATGCATGTGTTGCCTGCTGCTGTTCCGCGTGTCCGTTCGAAAAGAAGCGAAATTCAAGAAATGACTTGCGTCCTCCGTCTCCTTTTCGAGAGGGAACCACTCAAAAGTGCGATTTACATACTCGATATTCCCTCTGGTACAAATTCTCAGTAATTGTGTTTGGCTTCTCCTTCCTTTTCCATGTTCGCGAGTCTGTGAGTTCTTTCATCCATTTCACATCTCGTTCCCTTTTCGCGCAGGTTGCTTGAAAATTCCGTGTTTGTTGCCTGTCGTTCACGCCTGAGTGGGAGGACGGGTGTGAACAAGCCCTGGACAAGAAATGGTTCAGCGCACACATCGAGCGTTCTCATTCCTCCTGTGCCTTGAGTCAAATGCCCTCCATTTGTTCCCTATTTGGACTTCTCTCCCTCCCCGCTTCCCTCTGTTCGAATTCATCTAATCGGTACACTCCGTAAAAGTTTTTTTCTAGCGACGCCTACTAGATAAGGAAGTTGGATTGGGCGCAGTAACTGTTCTTGTTCTGTGTGGTAGCATTTTTTAAGTTTACGGTCGAAGTTCATTTCCAGAGTTGTTTGCCGTATCGTAGGTGCTTGTCATTTCTTTGAGTTCTCGTTCTACATGCAAAACATCGTCAGGCGGCGAAGACGTAAATTTCGATCTATGCTATAATTCGAAACATTCTTATTCAGCTTCCAGGGATGGCAAGATGCGTTCACACTTCACACTTCAGTTCACACTCTCAATCACCTCTCTTGAGTATGAGTAAAGCCATATTATTCTCGTTAGCTCATGATTAAACATCACATTTCTCATAAATCTCAAACAACTTCCTTGAAATAGACATCTGTAAGACAGGTGAATGGCATGCAATCTTCCATCATCAAGAGCGCGTGGTGGGAAATGAGTGTTGACAAATTGGCACGCTCTCTCCTCATTGGACATGGTCTCTCGTTTCCTCTGGCATTGAGATTGCATTGCAAGTCAGTCGTGTTCCCGATTCGTCGACAATAATAGGAAATCACATGGTCCCGACAATTTCCGCGAGCAACTATATTATATATGCATGAATGTAACTTTTTTCCGCACGCTGTTTTGCGGTTCCTTCTCTCTGCGCATTTTTGTTACCAATGTCGCTTGCATCTCCTCGTAGCTAGCTGCTTATTTCCGCCAATTTGTGATGTACTCCATGAAATCTCCTGCCTAGCCAACGAGAGAATATTGCGAAAAGAGAGAAGCACGTGCCGATTTGTCTACACCGATGGGCAATCGCCCGATACCGAGAATCCCTTCCGTATCTGCATTATTGTAAATAAGACAGAAATTGTGGGCGGCATCACTATCTCTCCCAGCCACAAATTGTATCGCCAATTCTACCCGTTTTTTCTCACATACTTTGTCGCCGATTTGTGTTCTATTCCTCGAATCTACTCTTTACACACATACAGAGCCACAGTGTCATCTCTCACTCGCCTTTTTCGTATCCAGCATCTCCCATGGATTCCTGAGCTTCCCTAGATTCTGTTGTTGCGGAAAGTCATCTCACGTGGAGCTGTTCGCTCCCTCACAATTGTTGTGTGTCTGTCTCTTTCCCATCTCCGGGCTAGACGGACTTGACGGACGGATTAGACCCGGTCGAAAGAATAGTATTTGTTGGCCGTTTCATTAGCGCGGGCACTGCCCCTTCCACTTCGAACTCGCTCTCTGTGTCCATATTCCGATTGTAAGAGAATATCCCTAACGCCGATCGGGTTACTAGTGACCATGCCAATCTTCAACGACTCGCTTCTGTACGGATTCGGCTACGATCGAGCGTTGTTGATGGATGTAGCAGTTGGGTGAGCGGTATTTGTCTTCGCAATCGTTAATCTCATCGCTGTTTTCTCCGGGGAAATACAATGTTTTTGGAGACTTTTCTGCGGGTATTTTTGAACACCTTATCCCGATTGTAGCAATCTCTTGCAATCTGCAGAAGATACAGCTCAGGTATAATAAATAATCTGGTTACGGTTTCACTCGTCATGAAAGGGAAATTGCTTGACACATTTAACTGAACGCATGTTTCAGAGTAGAAACGATTCTTCCGGTTCTAAATATGCTCGTCCTTCATCCGACCGTCCTTTTGCTCGTATGGAGAACGAAGAGCATGAGCAACGACATTCGGCTCGGATACTTTAGCACAGTGGTAGGAGCACTTTAATGTCACCTACTCATCATTATTGTATACCAACTGAATACCATAAGAGTCCAAAACTTGCTCGTCTGTTAGATGAGCGTAAAAACAGACAGAAAACATCGGTTCTGAGTATTTTTCGCTTCGACAAATGAGGAAGCAGAACAGTACGCGCTTGAGAGTGCCTTTGCCTATTTCAGGTAGGCCTGATGTTGTCCGATCTGTGCATCTTCAGTCTTCATCCTTACCTTCTCTCACCATACTCTGGACTCTATTTTGACGGTCCACTTTCGCGTGAAGGACGACTAGGTCTGACGACCATACGGGTGAGCCTCTGGATACATTATTAGAATCATTGCTACAGCTCATTGGATCACATTTTCACTCCTTATCAGCAGAACGAGCTCTAAATATTGATTCTCTCGTGCATACAATAAGAGTGTAGATCGGATTGAGATGAAAAATACAATATTTCAGGCGCTATTCGCTTTTACCGTCTCACTCTGCTTTCCGTGCTTCGTCTTCCTCACAGTCCGAATGCACCACACGGTGCTGAGGGGAAGTGACAGTCGGTGGTTGCTGTCAACAAGGTATGTTGCCACTGACTTTGCCATGTAGACTATCAGAATAACGTCGCTTATTCCGCGTGCTATACCGCGGCTTGGACCGGTGAGGGAGTACGGGGAATTTTTATTCTGTCAGCACCAGTTTTATACTTTTCCTGCTTCTTCCTTCCATATCTTGATTTTCTTTTTCGAGAAAAATATGCTGGATGAAGTGAACGTGATTTGTAGATCTCAGTGCGCCCTCTTCTTCACCCTCTTCTCAATCGTGCAATTGAACGTGCTCGTCTTCGTCGGATTCGCCGTTAAATCCGTCAAGTCGGCCGAGATTGAAACGGTTTGGCATCTTTCACATTAAAATGCCGTCTAGTGATGACTGCGCGAGCTCGCCTGCCTGAAAGAGCAGTAGAAAATGAAACAACCATCGATTTGTTATCCCGAATTTGCGTGCGACGTGTTCCTAGCGACTCAAGCAATCACGAATTGAGCACGACTGGAAACAATTCAGCGAGCAGAAATGGCTTGGATCGGAGCACGAGGCGGTTCCCTGCTAATCTTCGGCGATTTCGGGAAACCGGAGCAGATGAAATACGGTTCGTGCGCTGATATATCTATTCCCAGGCAATAAATGTACGATAGTGCGCTATGGGTCGCTCTTTTACTTCTCTCAGTACAGTCCCCTCTTGAAAAGAGCCATGCAAAATTGTTGTTGTGTATAGCAAAGCATAAATGTTCAGACCGGTTCCGAAAGTTTACAAAATGTAAAATCTTCAGAAAATCTTTGCAAAACCTTTGTTTTTCTACAGAACTGGCGATGCTCGCATTCTCCGTTGCCGTTCATACACCAATCGTCATCGCTTTCTCAATGCACTCAATCAGACGTCTCAAAAAGTGCAGAAATGTCAGTTTTAGTTTTCATATGGCCGATCTAACTGGGGTTGTTTAGCGCATGCTTAAAATGCATTGTTATACAAATCATTCTGAACATTACAGAACGTAATATCGAACAGAACGCTGCAGATGACGAACCAAATGGTGCAAATATTTGACCGACAGGTTCATTTTCTTTTTCGTTTATCGAACAAATTGAGCTAATCCAATTTTATCTAGATGTGAGCATATATCTCAATATCCTAATGATTCTGACACTAAACTGTATTTTCAGCTGAAAGGCGCCATCATTCATCTGCTAATTCCAATGATAACCTTAATGATCACTTCGATCGTTGATACGACTGCACTTTTCCCGGGCTGTTTCCATGCTGTCTTGCGATTTATCATAACCGTGAATTATTCCTGTTGATCTTTTGCTTTTCGTAAAGCCTATAAATTCGAAATTCCAGATTCTCTTCATCACGAATCCATTACAATTCTCACTTGTTTTCATCGTGAAAATGCGAGGATACAAAAAGGTAAATGCATTAATAACGAAATGAAATAAATCATTATTCATTCTCAGCTCCTAACGTCACTGCGAAGCGAACATTCTCTCCGCAGCCTTCAGTATCAGAGCATAGCCAACTCGAAAGGTTCATTGTTTGGCTGAGCACATTCAAAGTTTTTTTTCAGATTCTCCGAGAACCGATCGAACATGTTTGACTCCGCAGTCGACTCCACTGATAGAAACATCAAGAAACTAGAAGGAATACTTCCAGACTTTTACAAAGCCCGTCAGAACAAATCTCAACCGTTGCTCGTCATATTGTATTCTTTGTACGGACATGTGTGTGTTCAAATTTAACACGGAATAAAAAAAGTCTTTCAATCAGAATTGGAATGATTACGAAACTCGTTCTATATACTTTTTAACTATGAGACTTTATCGACTGAAATTGGTGTTGTTGTTTAAAAAAAATTCATCGTGAATATTGGGGCACCTTGTGTCGATCTCAAAAGGTGATGTCGTTGCAGTACACTGAAGAGTGCATAATATGATTCAAAAACACCCATGTAGCTACCCCATGCAGCGTCTGGAAGATCAGTTTGGCCGTCCGTCCATGAGCCAAGACGGCAGAACAACGGTTTCCCAAGCACCTGGATCAAGCATTTTTCCAATAAAGAAACTATATGAAGGCATCGTTTCTTTCGAAAGGTGTACTCATCTCTTTCTTCAATTTTGAACGGGATATGTATGTATCTCCGTCTTGTTACCAAACTTCTTCAAAAACGTAGCCTTCCTCCAATCGCCGACTGCTCACCTAATAGGCCACCACCTAATTGAGTACTAATTCGTTGCCCATCAGGTGGGCAATAAATACCAGAGGATACCTTATCGCCGTCCGTCAGATAGATGTTGCTGTTGCTGCCACTGCACGTAATCTCCGTGTCGAAGGTGGGCGCGTAGCAGGAGGCACACGTGGAAGGAATTCCCGCACTGAGGGGAGTGCACGGCTTCGCGTTGCAGTATACTGAGAAGGGAAAGGCGGACGTACGACAGCGCGCGGGGTGCAAGTGCCCATACCTCCTCATACTTCCTCAAAACCTCTTCAAAACTCACCCAGCGATAGCGCCGCGTACGCCCCTCCTCCGATTTCCGCCGTCCACACATTGTCCACGCAGTTCAGCGACCCGATATTCGCCTTTAAAGTTGAATGTCCTTTTTCAATGTGCTGGAATACTAATCAAACGGCATCGGGATTTGTAGCGCTTTGTAATAAACTATTCGACACTAGTGGATCTGCCCGCAGAGAAATCACCCAAGAGGGGGCTCCCCTGACTTTGTTTACTCACTGAGTCAGCCGTTGCGTACAACGTCATTCCGTTGGTCGTGCACGAGATCTTCGAGGGAAGAAACAGCGGCATCTCAAATGCGATTGTTGCTTCATAAATGATGTTATGTTCCTCTGTGAGTTGAGCAGATACCGCGATCCTTAGGTAGATGCGTGCAGAAAAAGGGAAAGAAGAAGAAAAATGGAGTCGAGAAAGGAGTAATCACCTCGCAGGTAGCGCAGTCCGCAGGCACCGGCTCGTACGTCATGTCCCCGCAGTCCATCGCTGTCGTCGTCGTTGTCGCTGCAAATTTATTTTATCCCTCGTACCGGTTCATCACCCCAAAAAAATATAGACGCAGGTTGATGGGTTCGAATCATCGCTCAGGTTTGGAAGATATTGGGAAGAATTGCGTGGCAACGGCGAGTTCGACGAGGAGTGAAAATGCGATTGTTTAAACCCTGATACCGCTATTCGATATCGCTGGGTAGGATTTCGCTTCGTTTTGCATCACCCGTCTCCACTACTAACCTTCGGTAGTAGTCGTTGATGTAGTCGTCGCAGCTGGTCGGGGCATGCAGTACACTGCAAAGTGATTTCGGAAGGGGTGATGTGTCTTTTGCTAATTGCAGCCGAACACGAAACTGATCCCGATAATGGAAAAATACAGCTTACGATTCGTTCCCGCAGGAACGACGGTTTGTAAATCGCGCCAATCACCGTTAATGCACTCCAGCGGCCAGCCAATCTGAATGGTGCACTCAGGTTGGAAGATTATCGCTTGCGCTTTATTTTGGGAGATACGGAGAGAGAAATAGCTGACTTGCATCAAGGCAGAGTGGTGTTTCCTTGTACAAAGAAGTTGTAGTTGAGTAGACATGTATAATGAAAAAAATACCTTAGTGCTGGTTTGCGTGGCGGCATCGAACGTGTACAGATCATAGCCGGGATTGCAGTACGTCTGCACACCGGCGACCGTTGGTGACAAGCAACCTCCGCAGACGGAAGGAGCGTCGTACGGTTGATAGGAGCACACGTTCGACTTTGTTGTTGTAGTGGCTGAATGAAATTGCAATTTCGTCATGGCTCCATCGAAGGAACTCACTAGCGGCCGTAGTTGTCGTCGTGACGGGCTGTTGCGGCTTGCAGTACACTGCAAACATGGTACAGGGGCAATGATAAAAAAGTGACTTGACATATTACTTATCAGTTGTGGGCGGAATTAGAACTAATCGCAATATTTGCTCAAAACACCAATCAATTCGCTAAACAACACTCACTGGCCGTGTTCGCAGGGACAATGGTCGTTCCATCGGTCCATTGTCCGCCAACGCAATTGAGGGTTCCTTGTATCTAAGATCGCTAGTTTCAACATTAAATTGTTTTTGTTAGATGTCAAAAACAGTTGAAAACACACCAGCGTGCTGATTTCTCCGGCGCCGAGCTCGTACAGATCGAATTCAGCAGCACAGGACACTTGGGTATCGCCGAAATCGGGCTGCACACATCCGACCGAGTCGCTCGGAACGGCGTACGTCAGTCCCATGCAGGAGGCTGCGGCTGTCGTCGACGTTGAGGCAGAAGACGGTCCGCAGAAGACTGCAAATGTAAATGAACACTTAGTTGTAGGACGCACCTGTTCCTCCTTTTATCACAGTTTCAATTTTTCTTTATCTTTATTTACCTGCAGTTTGCGGAGCTACCGTCACAGAGCCTTCGCTTGCGACCCACACATCGTTGGTGCAAGAGAGCCATCCGAGCGGCGTCTAAAAGAGCGTTGAGTTTGCAGTTTGTCCTTCCTCTTGCAAGTAAATACCGATATGCGAAGCGAAACCAGCTGATATTCTCACATTGTCGTCCGAACGATACAGTGTGTTGCCGAGCGTCTCGCAGTACAATTCCGTGTTGTCGTAGAGATACCTTGGCAGGGTGATGATTAAGGTTGCAAAAGGGAATTCTAAAGCTAAACACTCCGACATTCTTAGTCTGTTAACGCATTTTAGCCAATGAAAATTTTTTTAAGGTGAAAAGTCTGCAGTACATGTCACATCCCACACAGGGCGATGGCAGCGCATAGATGAGGTTGTCGCCACATCCGGTCCCAGCCGTCGTTGTCGAAGACGCTGACGACGAAATCGTTGATGCGGATGCCGTCGTAGTCGCTAAATGAGACCATCAAGGATCAATAGTTAAACCAAACCGAGTGACGTTGAATCTTGTTCAATGTTCAAGACCTGCTCAAAATTAATTGTTTGTATTCAAAAGATGCTCACTTGTTAGCGTTGTTGTCGCTGTGCTGGATGTGGTCGTTGATGCCGAGATTGACGTACTTGTTGTGGCGACACCTGCAGGCACCGTACTACAAGCTGTCCAATATGTGCCACCAATCATTCTTATATCAAATAGATATCATAACCAGAGTTTGCTCACCATCGCATGCGGCCGTTCGAACGTAGCAAGTCGGATCTCCACTGGTGCAGATCTGCGGCCTACCGGAATCTGCGCCCATCAGGGCGCACTTTGCGCTGACGAACTTGTAAGCCTCACACTGAACACGAATCGAATACAAAGTTAGGAAACCCAAATTAAATGTGAGCCAATACCTCCGTATCTCCAAGACATGCGTTTTCACAATCCGTCGCTGTAGCGCAAGGATCGATGATTCGAATAAACTGTCGGATGGTCGTACAGGGAGTCGGGACGAAGCAGGAACAGTGAATGAGTGAAAAACAGGAGAACATTAGGAGGAGGAAAACTCGAAGATCCATCTTGCCTCGAGTGCAGGCCCCTGTGTGGGTATGACTTGGCAAGGAAAAAGGCCTATTCCCCTCACGGGCTATAGAAACGAGAGATTGCAGAAAAGTGAGAGAGTTTCATCCTTGCCCCTCCAGACAGATTGCTCATGCACAGAGGAGGCAAGAGTGTATCGCTCACCTTAGAGATGAAAACTCTCTTCACTCTACGTGCTCTCTCGCTGCTCTGACCGGTGAGAGCACTCGGAAAGGATCCTGGCTCAGTTGTTCTTTTTCAATGCGTTTCTACGAAAGGGTCCGAAGGACCTTAGTGATGGTGTTGATTTTGCTCACTGAAGTTTGCTAGGAATAGTGTATGAGAAATCAACTAGAATCACTCGGTCACAGCCCAAATCATGAACACAGTGAAAATAGATTATAAAATCGTTGATGTGTCGATAGCACAATTTCGGAACACAAATAGCTTTATCGATTGGTTCAGGTCGCTTTTCATCGTTTTCTGAGAGTCAAAGTCGCCCGACGATGTCAGCCTGGGGTACAGTACACTGTAAAGTGAATACTGTGAAGATCGAGACATTTTTCGTGAGAGTAGTAGTAAATTAAATTAGTAAAATCGAAAAAAAAAATGCTTTTCGCGTCAAATCGAAAATGCATAACATTTCTCGTGCTCTCTCTCTCATCGAGAGAGTGCACGAAGTAACCCTGTTTCTCACCTTGCGTGCTTGCCGGCACAAAGGCTGAATACGACGGATTGTACCACAGTCCACCAGCGACGCACTCGATCGGTCCTCCCATCTGCATATTATCTTTTTTGTCACGGTTGCATTTAGTGAGCGCTTAGTCTATTATCGACGCAATTCGCACTGTAACGGGACCATCCTATTGGGGGGAGGGGGTAAAAATAGGGGAAAAGGGCACCAGAGTACTGACGGCGCCGTCGTATGAGTACATTGGGCCGACGGCGCAGGACATTTTGATGCCATTGTAGTAGGCACCGGTGCACCCATTGCAGGGACTGGGAGCAGCGTAGCCCAGCTTCGGGCAGACGACGGTGGTCGTTGTCGTCGAAGCTGCAAGAAGAGTGTTTGAAATGGTGGATCGCTGGTTCCAAATAATTCGAAGCTGGAATGCCGAATGCACTGACGATTTCCACTCACCTGTCGTGGTAGAGGTAGCGGTCGTCGGTAGTGGTTTGCAGTAAACTGCAAATAGCAAAGTACTTGGGAGAATCCCCTCAAAAAAGCAAGAGGACGAAGCTTACGATTTGTTCCTCCGGGGAAGATCGTTCCTCCGTCCATCCATTGCCCTCCCGTACACGCCAATGGGCCTCCCATCTGAAATTCATTTGCAAATGATATTTTTGTTGGTGCCCTAACCTTTTTTTGTTGGTGCCCAAAAAATAAAAGAATCTTGTGTTTGCTGGTCTCTGGCAAAGAGTCAAGGCATTCAACCTTTGCGGTCGTTAGCGTCGCATTGTCGAACGAGTACAGCTCGTAGCCGGGCAGGCAATACGTGTGCGAGTTGTTGAATTTATTCGACAGGCAGCCACCGCAGATGACAGGGGCCTGGTAGGGTTGACGAGTGCAGATGGACATCATCGTTGTTGTTGAAAGCGTTGTCGTCGTAGCTGCAAATTATAGGGCGCCCTCTCTTTCTTCCCCCCCCCCTCGTATCCACTTCCTGTTCCTACAGGCTACATCGGTTATCCTAGCATTGGCCCCCGTCAAACTCTGAGGAAATTGAAAGTTGTTTGCTAATACTCCAATTTGACGAGCAGATATTGTTTTGAACCAAATTGCATTCACTCGCTGGCGTTGTCGTCGTTGTGGCGGTCGTGGTAGTCGTTGCTGCTGCTGTTGTGGTGGTAGGGATCGCAGAAGTCGTCGTTGTCGTGGTTGCTGCAAATAAAGTTGAAGATCGAGTAGCCACCATGCTTACACCGCGCCCCTCTCCGAACCGGCAGTCATTAATAAGGTTCACATTATTTTCTTTTTCACGCCTATTTTTTCGTTAGTACAAGAGAACCATAAGCGAAAAGACGATAAAACTCACCATCACAAGCCGCAGTGCGCTCGTAGCACACGGGATTGGGACTGGAACAGATCTGAGCCCTACCCGAGTCAACACCGAGCAGCGCGCATCTCATGTTGACGAATGCGTATGCCAAACACTGAGATAACTCGTTCGGAAAAGACAAATATCGAAAATTAACAGCATAGCCAAGCGCTTGAGTAGAAACAACTTTACAGATTGGCATCCGTGGGCGTACCTGCGAAGTGCCTAGGCAGGAGGTTTCACAAGCGTCGATTGTGAAGCACGGATCGATCATTCTGAATACATGGCGGGAAGTCGTCCAGGGAACTTGGATAAAGCAGGAACAGAGGACGGAAGGGAGACAGGAGAGAAGGAGGAGAAGTTCCACTCGAGGCATTCTATCAACTGAAGAGAGCAGACAGTTTGGTTATGTAGAAGAAGGGAAGGAGAGTGTATCGCTGGTTCGAGGGAGTGCGTTGCTCCTAGGGATGCTTTCACCAGAAATGACTCTCCTCCTTCTGCGTGATCTGTCTCTTCTCTGTCATGCTAGAAGGAGTGCTAAATGAGAGAGGCCCGAGCGGTTTGTCATCGCTAGTCCCTATGAGCAAGTCCAAAGGGCGTTGGTGGTGGGGCTGATGTTGTTCACTTGTTTCTGGTAGGGTGAAGTGTGTTTTAGCGCATGAGAAATCGGGAAGACTCCACTCTTGCGCGCTCTCCATCCTTATGCTTTGCCTTCTCTTTTCGTACAAGATCTTTCTGCCTTTTTTTCCGGATCAAAGGAAATACCGAAAATGCCGAAAATAACTACCGGGAATTTCGTGCTCATTCCGTTGATGAACACATTTATGAATTCATTATCACAATGGGAGCACCCCAGTGGGCGGAGTGTATGGTGAAGGAAACGGCTGCAGTCACGGCTGTATTTCTGAGAAGATGTTAATTATTTTTATGCTTAAAAAATGATAACAAACTGCTTCGTCGGAATCGGAAGTACGGTGACCAAAAGAATACCCTTCCTGCTCCCTATAAATTGCCGCACACTGGGAAAGTGATAGGACGATATTGTGATGATAGTGACACTTGGTACACTTCAAGAAGAGGACCCAGGACGGATCAGCAACGTCTTCAGTGGTCTATAGTCAAGAAAGGCCCCGTTCAAGAAGGCTGCTTCTTGAATTTACTGTAATCCACGTTTGCTAGGACTTCGGTGGCTGGATCATACTTCACTTCTCGATCGAGCTCAACTAATTGTAAGTGCAGCCGGATATCGAGAAGATAAATCTAAGAAGATTGCATACCTTGACCGCGACACTATGAGTACGAAGATTCCAATCCCCTCCCTAAATTTATTGTCTTGATGCCAGGATAAATATGAAATATGATGTGACACTTCCACTGAAATTTTTTTTCGTAGTTATAGTTGTATTAGATCAACACGTGCTCAGTCGGGTATATATTCTATCTGTCTCAGATATTTTTTCTTTTTTCCTTTCCTATATTGTTTGCCTTTAATTGTAAGAATCAGCAATGGACCGTTACTCAATCTAACTTCTTCGTTCATACAGAAACGATGCAAGACAGAATGGGCGTTGACAATGTAGACAATTTCGACTGTGACCCACATCGTACCTACACTACTTCCTCCATCGGCCAAATAGCTGAACTCTACGAACTCTGCCCCTGCTCTATGCTCTCCTCGATGCGCATGCTCTCTCGCCGCTGACTGACCGGCGAGAGAGCATTGCGATAACAGAGAGCGGAACTCGATCGCTTACGCTCGCCGTCACACCGAACCGAAATTGCCGATATACACTCTCGTGATACCGATTGTAACGCCCACTCTCTTCATGCTGCACACTCTCTCTCTCGATTCTCTGGCAGTGGAAAGGATATGTTGGTGCAAAATTGGTGCTCTGTTGCGAGCGCATGAGTGTTTTTAGAATCTATCTCTCCTTCCTGCTGATGATGTTACCTGACATACTGGCAAAATCATGAACACACATAAAATCAAATTTCATTAGAAAGTCGATGGTATGGCGATAACAAAATTCCAAATGCATAACTTTATTCGCATCAAGCATAATTTGTAATTCCGCTTGTGTCACTTCTGGGTGCAGTACACTGAAAAGTGAATTACGTCATGTCAGTGACGAGAAAAAAAGCAAAAAAAAACAGATTGCTAATCAGTAAAATCGAATGTGTACGTATATATTGGAGTTTTTTTTTCCTTTTTTGCATTTTCTAATTTCCAGTGGCAGATAGAATCCCATTTATTAGGGAGAAATTGGTTTTGCGCTCTCACTTTGGGTTCCATCCGGAATGAGTGTTGGACCGTCGTACCACTGCTTGTCAGCGCCGCACTCCAGCGTTGCTCCCATCTGCAAAGCGATGATCAACTTTGTGTCTCGAAAGGCATTGGAAAAAAAGAGAAGGAACACAAAAGCATCGAGAAAATTAATTCTGTAATGCCTATTGATTCGTAAAAAAAGTCTTGCATTTTCACAAAAAGGTGAATAATCGAACCGCAGTGCTCGTGGAGATTCCATCCGTCGAGTACAGATTGTATCCGGATAGGCAGTACATTTGCGAGCCGTTGAACTCGGGCGACAGACAGCCACTGCAGGACATCGGAGTGCCGTACGGCAACTTCGAACAGATGAATGTCGTTGTCGTGGCTGCAAAGACAGAGTGGTCGCAATGATGAGGCACTTCTGAACCCGCTGATGCTACTCGTCTCACTCACAGGGCGTAGTAGTCGTCGTGGTAGTAGGCAAAGGTCCGCAGTACACTGGAGATGCAAGATATCGGTAATAAATAGTCAATAATGTCGTTGTATCACTAACTGCGCACTATATCTCGCTCTCAACTTGCCTCAAATCGGAAAAATAAGAGCCAAAAGAACAAGGTTTGCCGTAAACCAAAGTTCATAGAAAAGTATGAGAAAAGTATTTATCAAGAAAGTAGCCTACATCCAGTCATTGGAGGAATCGCCATCCCGTTGCCGCTAGCGATCCACACTCCACCAGAACAAGTGAGCGACGTAAGTGAAGTCTGAAACTTGGAATTAAATTCGACCGAACCAACATTATAACATCAGATAGCTTTCCGGTCTGACGGTCTGAAAGGGGTGGAGGTATGACTGTCTCACACTGGGATCGGCTGTGGCGAACAGAGTCTGCCCGCCCGCGTTACAGTAGATGCCGTTGGAGGAAGAGTAGTCGTATCTGATCAGAATGAACTCATTCAATGTCATCACGTAATACTACCGCAGTTGGACTAACGGTGCTAGTTCTGGAGAGGACCATAGGAGAGGGTCATAACTGTTTACTCGGGAAACAGTTTATGTGTCGAACTGAATGCGTGATAAAAGGTCAGGGGGGGGGGGTAAAGATGAAGCTTACTTCAAGCATCCGGTGCACGACGACGGCATCGTGTGGCTCATGTTGTCCACGCAGCTGGTGATCGTTGTCGTTGAGGGCGCTGCAAGATCGTCTCTTCTGTCACATCACCCAAACCGGTCATTGTATTCTACTGTGAACTTCAAAAGATGAAAAAAATATCAGTAGTTGGAACCCAGTCGTAGGTAATATATCGAAACGAACAGCTCATTTTCTCGCTCACCTGCCGTGGTAGAGGTCGTACTGGAGCTGGTAACGGGCGGCTTTGGTTTGCAGTACACTGCAAAGTGAGACATACTTCGTCAACCGATAACATAAATAAGCGAGGAACTGGTTCTGACAGTATTGGATGAGTAATGAAAGTGTTTAGAGAAGAAAAAATGGCGATGATGAAAATTTTGTAATGAAATCGAGTTGCGAAACGCACTGTTCGTTCCCACTGGAATAACGGTGAGTCCATCGCGCCAGTCGCCATTCACACACTCTAGTGGCCAGCCAATCTGAATATCACGATCAAAAATTGGCCAATTATGTCATTTGGCCTTTTCCGTCATTTTCCCCTCCCAAGAAGTACAATACGTGATCAAAAAAAAGGAGCAAAAAATATAGAGGAGGAAAAAAAGGAGGAAAAAAGAGGAAAAAGAGGAAAGAGTCACCAGAGTGCTAGTCTGCGTGGCGGTGTCGAAGGTGAACAGATCATAGCCGAGCTGGCAGGACGTCTGGACGCTGTCGAACGCTGGCCACATGCATCCTCCGCAGACCGCAGGGACATCGTACGATTGCGGGGAGCAGGCGGTCGTTGTCGTTGTGGCTGTAAGAGATGACATTTACTTTACGATTCTGACACTTTCTCCGGATATTGATCTATTGTAGAAGCTAAAGAGTGCGCTGTGAATATGACGCCGATGACATTACTTACGTGTTTCCGTTGTGGTCGTGACTGGCTGTTGTGGCTGGCAGTACACTGGAAAGTAGTGGTGGGTGAATGGGTCAAATGGGCAAAATATAATCGATAATTACGAAAATCTAAGAGAATCGCATGTCAAAAAGGACACTCACTAGCCGTGTTCGCAGGAACAACAGTAGCTCCATCGGTCCATTCTCCGCCGATGCAGTTGAGCGGCCCAATCATCTGAGATGGCCGAGTTAGAGAATAATTATATCAATTATTTGGTGGTTATTCCTTGAAAATTCAAGAAAATCAACCAGCGTGCTCGTTTCTCCGGCCCCGAGCTCGTACAGATCGTATCCAGCCGCACACGTGACTTGCGTGTCGCCGAAATCGGGCTGAACACAGCCGATCGAGGTGCTCGGTACAGCGTATGTGAGTCCCATGCAGACTGACGTCGTTGTCGTCGTCACTGAAAAAAACTCCGGATCGACTGAGAAATTGCTCGTGTACAAGACCTCTCACTCTTGATTACCCATCTCTACTTTAGTCTCACCATGTGGAATGCAACACAACTTTGTTACACTCACTCGTTGGCGTCGTCGTCGTTGTGGCGGTAGTGGTAGTGATGAGTGCTGTTGCCGTGCTTGTCGTGATTGCTAAAAGCGACGATAGCACAAGAACAGCATTCACTAATATTAAAAAAAACTCACCATCACAGGCGGTCGTTCGCACCCAGCAGGTCTGTTTGCCGCTCGTACAGATCTGTGCCCTACCCGAGTCCACCCCAAGCAGCATGCATCTCGTGTTGACGAACCCGTAAGCCAGACACTGCGAAGGCTCATTCATAAAGTCTGTAAAAAGCATCTATAGATTGGAAACCGTTGGCTTACCTGTGAATTGCCAAGGCAGTTGCTTTCGCAAATGCCTATTGTGAAGCAGGGATCGATCATAGCGAGTACATGACGGGAAGTTGTCCAAGGGACTTGGGTGAAGCAAGAACATAGGATGATTGGAAGATTGGAGAAAAGGAGGAGAAGCTCAGGCCGAAGCATTCTGTCAACTGATGAGAGCAGACGTTTTGATTATGCAGTGGGAGGACAGTGTATCGGTGGTTTGGTAGAGTGCGTTGCTATGTACGAAACAATAAGGATGACTTGGAAAGCAATAACTCTTTCCACATGCTCTCTCGTTTCTCTGCCTGGTGAGAGTGAATGAGGAATGAAGAAGCGGATGCCTCACCCTGATTCACCAGTGCCTCTCTAGTACAAAGTCCCCTGGAGATTTTGCCGGTTTTGTTCACTTCTCGTGTTAGGCTGTGTGAGTTAGTGCATGAAAAATCGGGAAGACTTCACTCTTGGGCCCTCTCCATTGTTCTGATGGCTTCTTTTTTTCGTACAAAATCTAATATCTGCGTTTTCCCACGCCACTCGATAAAATTTTTGAGAAAGTGCCGGAGTCCATGGAATATGAAGCAAGCAAGCAAGTGGAAAAATTAATGAGTGGTAGAGATGATGTAGAAGCGGAAGTGGAAGCTTAATTTTGGCTAAGAGTGTTTACGAATCGCCAGGACTTCTTCAATATTTTTTTATTAGAGATGAACACAAAGCTATCATAGAAGAGAGAGAGGATCAATGGTTGGTGAGCGGCACTTTATGGGCGTAGGTCAAACACTGAAAATGAACGCGTGAAGTGCTACTTTCCTTGAAAAAGGACCCTCTGATTCTTACTTTTCAATATTCTGCAGTCCTTTCTTGCTACAAAGAAACAACTTTAGACATTGAAAAGTGTGTGGACACCTGCGTATTGTCTAGACAGACGCTTTCACAATTGCCATTCGTGTAGCACGGATCGATCATGGCGAGCACATGTCGGGAAGTTGTCCAAGGGACTTGAGTGAAGCAGGAACATAGGATGATTGGAAGATTGGAGAAAAGGAGGAGAAGCTCAGGCCGAAGCATTCTGTCAACTGATGAGTGCAGACGGTTTGGTTATGCACTGGGAGGGTAGTGCATCGGTGGTTTGGTAGAGTGCGTTGCTACGAAGCAACAGTTGAGTTGGGATGACTTGGCATCATTCCTCATTCCGCGCGCTCTATCGTTTTCCCTGCCTGGTGAGAATGAAGGAGGAAAGAAGTTGCGGGTGCTTCACCCTGACATCTCTAGTCCAAAGTCCCCTGGAGACTGGGCCGATTTTGATCACTTGCTCGTGTTAGTCTTGTGTTTTAGTGCATGCAAAATAGGAAAGACTCCACTCTTGCCCCCTCTCCTTTATTTTACTTCATTTTTCGTACAAGAGCTATCTGCGTTTTTCCATGTCACTCGATAATTTTTTTGAGAAAGTGCCTGAGTCCTGCAGTATGAAGCAAGTCTCAAGCGAACTCTTCAGGCTAGAGCGAGCGAGATGAGCGAGATGCTCATTTTGGTTTACTTGACTGGAGTTTTTTGTTTACGAATCACCAGGACTTCTTCATTATTATATTTATTAGAGATGAACACAAAGCTATCATAGAACAAGAAAAAAATTAAAATAAACGATCTAGGTACAAATTTAAGCTATTGTATTACGTATGTGCGTGTATCACGAAAGAATGCTTTAGAGAACAATCTGAAAAAAATTCGTTAGAATTTGAGTAAGAGGTACGCAGAAGAATCGGTGGTTTATATATCATATGGCGACGACAGCTCTTCATCACGCACCATCGCACACCACGCTGATGTCGCCGTTGGCGGGCAGCGGTCCGAGGAACAGATTGCCGCCCCTGTTGTCCTGCCAGACCATGTTGACGCACATCGCTGAAACGGCCGTTCGTATCACCATCGGCGTCCCAGTAGTGTGGTCCGTCTGCAACAACAAAAAAACAAATTGAGCAAAATGCTGATGCGTATGGAAGACCTGAAGAAGGAGTCGAATCGAAACACGAATCGAGACATTTGCATGATAAAATGCTTCTTTTTGGATTAGGCCGCCTGCTGCGGAAGGGAGTAGGTGTAGATACATACATCGTGCGATTTTACAGGGACAGACCCGTAAGACCAGATGTTTGACACACAATACCGTGCGGTCCCATGATGCTTTCTTTCTATGGTAGCCTTTCTTACGCGACCGTCACTTCCAGTTCACAGATCCTAGAGAGGGGGGGGGTGTAGAGGGCTTACCGAAATCATGCGGATGCTCTTGGTGTTAGCGCACGACATTGAGGTGGGAGTGATCATGGGAGGATTATTCGGATCGCACGCGGGAACGAGCATCTGCAATGGGCGAGGTTGAGTGATGCAATCATTTCCACGATCTTATTCTACTCCGGTCACTCTTTCCCCGGTTAGAGAGGCGAGCGAGTAGAGATGGTGAAGGAAGGGGAGAGGGAAGGGACCGTGCCCTTGCGAGGCGAGGAATGAAAATGAGGGAAGGGGAGAGGAGTGAACCCTTCCGGAAGGGTTGGCCTCCCTTCCGGAAGGGGAGAGGTGGAA
This sequence comes from Pristionchus arcanus, assembly GCA_900490705.1. Taxonomy (NCBI): domain Eukaryota; kingdom Metazoa; phylum Nematoda; class Chromadorea; order Rhabditida; family Neodiplogasteridae; genus Pristionchus; species Pristionchus arcanus. Next base: position 176,867 of record LS486795.1, on the reverse strand, counting down.
AATGGCCGTTTTCGAGCGTTTGACGTCCTTTTTTCTTGTCACTGAGCATGGTTTGATCTTAGACACTTAGAATGTGAATGCTAGAGTCACTTTGCATACATTTCACTCACATTTTGTTAGCATGACGTGTACTTGATTGTTTTCATCGTCCCTTCCTAAATTTAGCCAAAATAGCAACATTTGGATATTAATTGTATCTGTGATCATTCAGGCAACTTTTACGTTGCGTTCAAAGTAAAAAAAAAATAAGAACTGTCTCGCATTAGATCACTAATACGCTAATGAGGGAAGCAATTCACTGACAATTAATGAAAAATGGTTAGAAATCGATTTGAATATGATTACGGAAGCGGTATGCATGTTAGTGAGAAATTCCGATGTCATAAGAAATTCCGATGTCAAAACGGCCTATTCCCAATCCACCCCTTCCGGAAGGATTCGAAACCCTTCCGGAAGGGTTGGCCATTTCCCTCTCCCCTTCCTCTCATTCCTCGCCACACCACGCACCCTTCCCTCTTCCTTCACCATCTCTACGAGTGAGTGTGCGAAATGGCGAGACGAGACGCGAGACAATTTCCGTTTTTCGAACACTATTTTCCACAATCTTATCCTACTCACGGCGCAGATTTGTGGCGAAGCAGCCTTGTATGGAGGACACGGCGGCGGCGATGGCGGCTTGACGGCAGGGATTCCCGGCTCCGCTCAAATCAACCAATTATGTTCCTCTATTGTCCGGCACATTCCATCTTCACAGATCGCGAAGATTGCAGTCAGTAGGGCAGCAAAGGCCCCCCTTTTTAAGAAGTGCTAATTGGAATACTAATATCGAGAGACTGCAGGAAATTGAGAGAGAGAGAGACTAAAAACGAAATTCTGTCCAAATTAAAAATTTCGCTCACGTGTTTTCGTGGGTATGCAGGCTGTGGCGGCACTGATCAGGCACGACACGACCAGCAAGGGCCGCATTCCCGAAATGAGTGTGTGGTGTGAGGACGACACCGCAGGCAACAAAGCCATCTTTGATATTGCGCTGTGCCGAGTTGCGACATATTGGAAAGGAAGTTGCGTGCGCGCGGTCACTGCTCAAATTTTGCGCGAGGGAAGGAGCCGTTGTTCCTTCCCTGCAATACAACAATCGAGAACAATTCTTTTTTAAAAAATGAAAAAAGGGAGCAAACTAGTAGTCACAGAATCGTTGGTGCGATAAAGAGCAGCGCGTTCTCATTTTGTACGGAATGGCACTTACCGAAATGGCCTCGCGATAGGGAGAAGGGCGTAGGGACAATGGCTCTGTTTCCCACCTTGCGGAAGAGTGAAAGTGGATGATTACCTGATCAGTGCGCTGGATAAGAGAGAGAGAGAGAGGATCGTTTATTGCTGGAACAATTGTTGATGAGCGGGGCACTGCGGCTATCAGATGAAAACAGTTCGTAGCCGCTAGCGTTGCATCGTCATTCTCTCTCCCGTTTTCCTGTCAGGTGAGAGTGTATGAGGAATGAAGAGGCGTATGATTCACTCTGAGAATCGTCCAAATGTCCAAAGCCTCTTGGATATGAGGCTGGTTTTGTTCACATGCTTCTGTTAGGGGGGAGTGTGTGTTAGTGCATGATGAATCGGGAAGACTCCACTCTTGCGCCAACTCCATTCTTCTGCTGTGCTCCTCTTATCGTTCAAGCTCTTTTCCCTGCTTTCCAGATTGATGAGAAGTCTTTCGCGATTTTTTCACCTCTAGAATGAATATTTTATCCGAGTTCAAACAATAATGTGTAAATCGTGGGGGGGATGTTGTACAATTGATTAATTTTTGCTCCTACTCTTCCTTGCTTTTTTCTGCACTTCTGAACTTTCTAATGACTAATTTAAAGTAATGGTAGAACTGTGCAAGGTTGGGAACAACAATATAGAGAATGTAAACCAGGGCAAGAAAAGAGAAGAAAGCCACAAAAATAATGTCCAAATTGTGATACTCTATGAAATTCATGTCGATTGACTGAGGGCGAAGGGCTGCCGATGGACCTGAAATAATGGAAATGATAACGAACCTCTGTTTTTAAAAAAGTCACTAAATGATTCAAAAACAAAAATTACCGAATTCAGCAGCAAATTCGACGTATTTGATGAGTTGTTGCTTCGAAGAAAATGGCTTCCTTGCCAGCATCTTCGAAATTCGTTGCGCGTTGTGCCGGTATGTGACAGTTTTGAATGACTCAGATTTAATCAATTGCAGAAGGCCGCGAAATAGGTCCCTAATAAATAGGTGTCAAAAATCTTAATGCATCTTGTTATAAGGGGGGTATATGCTATTATACTTCTCATTCTCGAGAATTTCCTCGATCGTCGCAGTCAATTTGTCCGCGTCCGCGAGATCGTGTTTGTTGAAGACCTGAACGATCGAATATTTGAAATTTTCGATTTTCGCATCGCCAACCTTTCCGAAGCCATTAAACTCCATCATTCCCGCATTTCTCGGTTGATCGGCGAACACCGGGATGAAGATTCCTGGAATGATGTACTTGTTGATCTTTGATCTTTGATCTCTCACCAGGCACTCCTCTCAACGCCGTTTCTTGCGTCGATCCCATTCCTCCGTGTGTGATGAAAGCAGCGATGTTGGGATGGGCTGGAACTTGTATTTGTTACAGATTCGATTCTCCTTTTTTATTCCGTTTTGATTTTTCTTCATTCATTTCTGTTAGTCGCCGCGAGCTGTTTCTTCTAATTCCCTTTCCTGCTCTTCAACAAAAGTTGGAATTTCAATCCAAGGTCGTCATGTGATGGGTATATAACACAAATAAATATTCCATTCTCACCTAGAATATCGACTTGGGGCATCCACTTGGTCAGCACAAGATTCTCCACTTTCGATGCGTACTCCGTAGCGAATTCATCCTCGAGATTCTCATACTTCCAAATGAAAGTAACGCCAGGGAATCGGGCAATCGTCTGAAATTGTGTATTCTCATGAAATTTGAAATGTAGTGACATCTAACATCTAAATCTAAATGTAAGAGGATAATTTCCTTGTCTAGCGGCTTTGCCTGCCTTTTAGATAAAAACTTTGCGAATTTGTACCTCGAGGACAGCCTTCTTCATGTGATCCGGCATTTGAATACTCTTGACGACGGAACCGAAGGAGAAAAGGATAGCCTTCCCTCGACGAGTCAGAATATCCGTCCAATACTGTAATGCAACCATTGAAATTGAAGTCGACGGCGGTGATCTATCGGTCGTCAAGATGAGACCGAGCCAATTCAGAATGTCGCAAACCTTGTCCAGTTGTTTCGGTGCCTTGGCACCAACCCCGGGAATATTGACGACTCTCGACATCGTAGGCGCAGCGTAATCGAGAAGGGGCTCTGCATTGGTGAACACGTACGCGACATTCGACGATTGCTCCTGAATACCGTCGATATACCAGCAGTTTCACCGGAACCAACGTAAAAACAACAATAGCAATAACAAAAACAGCAACAACAACAACAAAAGCAAGAGGACTCACGGCAATAGTGGGATAATCCGGTCCAAAGTGCTCCTTTAGCGCAATATTCGTGGCTCGACGAGTGAAATAGAAGAATGTTCTACCGAGGAACGACGAGTAGAGATTGAGAAGACGATCGTAGAAGGAACGAGCATTGAATGAGGAGAGATGAGCGGCTGCAATGGAAAACTATGAGATTGAACCATCGAATATCACACACAAGGCCTATTGCTGAGCGCATCTGGAACGCCAAATTCGTCGAACATCCAGGTATTCAGATTGGTTGCTGACGTTCCAATCACCGACTTGGGCTGAATAGCGTGGGAAAGGCCTGAAAATATCCCGCTTCCTTGTGGAAATGTATTTATTTGAGTGCACAATGCAATCTGGTTCCGAACACAACAGTGTGTAAAATGAAGAGAAACAAACCGATGCCGCAGACGTCAAAGTTTTCCGAGATGTAGACGTCATATTTCTCCGCCTTCAGTCTATCCAGCAGTCCCGGCTCCTCCATGACCTTCTTGCACGTGGAATAGAATGATTTGGACATCATCGGACCCACCTGAATCATGACTTTCGATATCTGTTAGCCAGCAATTCTGGACTGTTGAAATATAATCAATCAATTTGAAACCCACAAAGAACGGATGAATCGGGTTCCAAATGTTCATTGCGAACACGTTCATCGACTTGTTCATCATTTGCTCGTACCTATAAACCGTCACAAGTGTCATCCCGTTAATCAAGGCACTCGCGTCCTGTGGGATTCACTGCTATGCCAGTGCAAGGATCACATGGAATAAATCCCAGATAGTAAACGTACTTTTGCGCGACTTCCCTGTCCGGCTGCACATAGATGACCTGATTCGACTTCTCCGTACCGTCCTTCAACGACTTGTCCAGAATCGGAATGAGCGACGTCTGATCAAGTAAGGGCGTGTTTGAAATGCGGTCAAGCAACAACAAAATGGTATCGTAAAAGTAAAGGTAAAGGCATTCGGCTTCGCAAGGCCTTCTAGTTGACCACTAATTGCCACTAATTGAGCGTTTCAACTCAACTACTAAACAATTGTATAAAACGAACCACATTGTGTCCTGCTTCGGCCAGCGTATCCGCAATCATGCCAAGGAAGTTTGAGTGGGAATGGCCATATTTCGAATTGTAGACGAGGATCTTGTACGAGTCCGAAAGTGTGACCAGCACTAGGAATGATGAGAGAAGTAGTCGCATCTGAAACGAACAGAAATTGAAACGATGAACTGGCAAGAATAAGAGACTGTGGCAGTGGGTATTTGGCCGTCTATTTATTTCCCAGTTTTCATCTCTCAGATAAGCAGTCAAAAATTTCCCCGTTATCAGCAATTGTACCCGCGCAAAAGGCGCACAAATTGTTCACGTTGTACAATCAGAAAGAGCACACTAGAGTTTTGGTGAAGAAAAAAGAGATAGTGAGCATCGCTTTTTGTGAACAAGTTGATGGAAATTTTACGATTTTATCGTTTTGCGCTACTTGACGCTACTCTTTTTCAATCCACTTTTTTGCAGTTGTGGAATTAACATGGTAATATACCATTTTGTATCTTCTGTATTTTTGTCGACTCCAATGGAATAGATATTATAATCTTACGTTCCTCTCAAATAATAAGAAATACTCCGCTTTGAGACAAACACCACCTGGCATATCATTTGCTCGCCATGCCTCTCTTCCGCTCTATTCACTCAGCACAATCGCGCAAACACCACGCTCACCGATTCACTCCATTTCTTCCTTACTAAGGTTGTTGTCACTAGTCTGCCTCAGCGTTGAGTCGCCTTCGACAAAGGAAGAGAATGGTATGCTACCCTGTTTGTTTAAAACGCGTTCTCCGTAAGAACGCGGGAAAAGGGGCCTCAAAGTGTACAACTTTGGAAAAAATTTCGGAATGGGCTCAAACTTCACCAACATGACCCCTAGGGCCGATATAGACGATTTTTAGACTTTGGTCCGAAAATATTGATCTTTGATCTTTGATCTCGCGAAAAATAAATTTCAGATATCCATATCATGCGATAGCTCATTCGAAAGAGCATGAAAAGTTATGTAAAAATTGAAATTTTCAAGCATTTTCATGCATATTGGTTTTGGTTATGACTCATTATATGACATTTTTTGTCCATTACGGCCTATATCGATGTGGCTACATATGAAGATGTCATTTGCCATGTCCTTTTTTTTGATATAATATGTGATATTTATATAAGAAAAAAATAAAATACTTTAATGGTCATATTTTCACGGCCGTTGTGTCGAAATTTTCATTTAACCGTGGCCAGCCTTGCCTTTTTTCAATAAATGGACTATTAAAAATTCAGTTATAATGATTTGTCAAGGAGTTTATAGTCCCAAAATGACGTTTTCTCATCAATTTGAACCTTGTTACAATATTTTATCAACTTTTCGATCTCCATTTTCGACATTTTCCATCACGATATTTTTCACAAAGGGTCCCCCCTTATGTGAAAATTCATGTTTGGGCTCATGTCGAAAACTACCACTCAAAATTATCTGATTGCACTTAAAATAACATAAAATAACTTTTTGGGTCCTCTGACACAGTTTTTCTGGGACAAGAAGTCTCATTTCAACTAGAACTCAAACATGAATTTTCACATAAGGGGGTCCCTTATGTGAAAAATATCGTGATGGAAAATGTCGAAAATGGAGATCGAAAAGTTGATAAAATATTGTAACAAGGTTCAAATTGATGAGAAAACGTCATTTTGGGACTATAAACTCCTTGAAAAATCATTATAACTGAATTTTTAATAGTCCGTTTAGTGAAAAAAGGCAAGGCTGGCCACGGTTAAATGAAAATTTCGACATAACGGCCGTGAAAATATGACCATTAAAGTATTTTATTTTTTTCTTATATAAATATCGCATATTATATCAAAAATAGGACATGGCAAATGACATCTTCATATGTAGCCACATCGATATAGGCCGTAATGGACAAAAAATGTCATATAGTGAGTCGTAACCGGAACCAATATGCATGAAAATGCTTGAAAATTTCAATTTTTACATAACTTTTCATGCTCTTTCGAATGAGCTAACACATGATAGGGATATCTGAAATTTATTTTTCACGAGATCAAAGATCAAAGATCAATATTTTCGGACCAAAGTTCAAAAATCGTCTATATCGGCCTTAGGGGTCATGATGGTGAAGTTTGAGCCCTGCGCGATGATTTTGACGGAGTTGTACACTCTCACCTGCGTTCTTACAGAGAACGCGTTTTAAGTTTTCACGTCGAGTTCATCCTTTGCGATTTCAGTTTCGGGACTGCTTAGTGTGAGGGACACTGAACAGCAGTGCACACATGGGCATCGATATGTGCCGTGCGTGCTCCGTCTATCGGTATCGTGAGATTCTTTTCCATTCCATGTATAGCTGACAATTCACGAATGATTGAGCGAAACCGTAATCCATACAGTTTGGTCATGCAGAGGGAGAGAAGAAGAGTGTATCGCTCGCTCGTGACTAACGCTGTCAGATGGAAGAATCTGTAAAATCTTCCTCGTTTTCTCTCATCGGACAGAGTGACGAGGAAGTGTTTGGAAAGAAGAGACGGAGATTCCTCCGGAGCCCTTTTCTTGAGTGCGTTGCCACCAAGCAGTCCAAAGCCCCTCAGAGATAGGGTGTTTTTTTGTTCGCTTCTGTTTGGGTGAAGTGTGTTAGCGGATGAGGAATCAACTAGACTTTTACTCCTCCCTTTTGCTCACCCACTCCATTATGTTGTTCTTTCTCGTTTCGTAAAAGATCTTTCAGCGTTTTTCGGACAAATGAAATATGAACAATTTAAAGAAAATTTCCAGACATTTATTCTTCACTGAACAATATTCTCATAGTTGGAATACAATCACAGTCTACTCATTGATGATGTGCTGGTTTTTAGAGTAGCGGTGATCTGTAAAAACAGAAAATTAGAAATATAAGTTATATCATAATCATTACCTTCGGCTTTTTCCCAGCATTCTCTGAATTTTTCACGAACCCAAGAAATAACAAAGCCTTAAATTATTTATTTCTTATTTTCTGGCAACAACTGGTCCTTCTTTCAAACTGTTGTTTGCAACACTGTTGTCTCTCTTTCGAATTTTGTAATAAGAAGTAAGATATCTAACCGAAAAGATGGGAATCGGTTGCAAGACGAAATTCAAGAAGAAGGACATTCCACTGAATTCTTGGCCAAGAAGAACAAAGACGATTAGCACACCCATCGGAATAGATGGTAGGATAAGGGGCAGTACCACCTGCAAAAGGAAAGGATGCTTCATCAATGTACTTTGCTTCTGCTACACTTGCAACTGGAGCGTGCAAATAAATTTCGATCTATTATTTTACAATGCTCCCTCGCCGATCAGAGAAACCGAGACAGCATTGCGAAATGAGAAACCGTTAAAAATATTTTGCGCGCCACCGATGTAACTCAAAGCATCTGATCAACGGAAACAACATCAATGTCAATAATCAAAAACCTGAGCAATTTGCAATCGAAAAAAGCGTTTTTGCATATGTTCTGTTTTGGCGCTGACCTTACCGCCTAGCGATGCCAACTCTGCTCGAACCTGATTTACTTTCATTAATTAAGTTTTTAAAAAACTTCAAACTTTGAGTATACTGATCGCAAAAAGAGCATAGCTTGCTGTAAATGATGGAATAAAATCGAATACAACAATATCGGCCGTTGAAACACTTGTCTGAACATCGTACAAAATTTGAATAATCCCAATGAACGTGTTGAATACGAATGATCCTGCTTGTATTCAGCCAAGCACGCACACTACGCAATTTCGTCCAAATAAGTAGGTACCTTATCGAAGAGACGTGCACCGACCGCATGGAATTCACTGCGGTTGGTCCCGTGCACCCGACTCGCACTTGCCGCCAACTCTTCACGCATTTCAGGCGACGGAATAATGAGAAGCATGGCAATCTGTGAGCATGGACGATTCTGATCAGAATAAATCACCAACCAAGGCGATTGAGTAGAAAATAATTGGAGCAGCGTAGGCGAGTGTCATTCGCGTAAGGCTGCTCATAGGACGACTAAAAATGAGAAATAGAAGACTTTTTTTGGGAATGGTCAATTAAAAAATTTGCAAACTTGGTCAATGATAGAAACTGCAGAACTGACGGGGCGGGTACCATCTTATATTTTCAAATTAAATGATTTTTTTTAAATAAAAACAGTTTACCTGCCACAAAGTGTGAATTTGTGTTAAGAAGGCAGCACAGAATAAATCTGCGACGTGAGGAGAGACAATACGGAGAAGAGGCCCGTAACACACTCCAATTAAAAATCCGTCCACCAGCTCTCCGCTCTGCAGATTACTGATTTCTTTGTGTCTTAAAAGATCCAAAAACGAGGTTCGCTCATTCTTGCCCATTCATAGTCAGGTCTAAAGAACAGCAATGACTCATCAATTGCCGATAGCCTATTGAGAACAACTACTCACATCAACGACAATCATCTCCAGAAAAGCCAACGTGAATGAGGTCACGGCTGAGATTACGCATGATATTTGATACAGTCTCGCCGATCGGTCCATTTTAACTCGTGCGAGATAGTAAATTAGCACACCATTCAGCAACATTCCTACGGCTCCTGTACGCAAAAATGATAAAGAAAATCATGTACAAAAATAAAGATGGTACCTTCTAGTGGAAGGAGTACGCGAGAAACGGCAACCCAGTGATTTTGCATTGCCAAACAGAGAGCAGTAGATGTCGAGCGCTTGGAAATATATAACTATTCGCTTTCATTCTCGTGGGAACCGTGAATCCTCAGAATTGCTGCAGCAACAATAATAATGAGGAACAGTGGGAATGACATCTGTTTGCTTCTATGATCGTCAATCTTTGGTTCGCTCCCATAACTGTGATTCCAACAATTGTCTAGTTTCTCCCATGAAGACAAACTGCAAAAGAATATTGTAGGTGAGAAATATTTTCTAATCTGAATCTTGCAGAACATGCAAAATGTGCGATAAAATTGTCGATATACAATCACATTTTTCCAAGCAGATGTTGATTGAGCATGAAATCCAATTCCACGAAGGATTGTAGAGAATCAATCGAGCGGAAAATGTCAAGCATCACGGTATTATGATTTTGATTCAAATATTGATTGAAATCAATGCACGGGAACATTGAATAAAAAAATATTTTATTCAATATATATCGGGATCTCATCGTCGCCTCCCCAACGTGTATTCCCCCTCCTCTCACTTCACAATAAAGAACGCGCGCGAGACATGTTTACACTTGTTTCCTCTGCGTCTCTGCCCGAGAGAGTTTCTCTGGCGCTCTTGCCTGGGTGGACAAACATACACGCATACACAGGGAGACATCACTCTTTTATTAAGGAGTATGATACATCAGGAAGGACGATGCGATTGCTCGATCAGAATTATGCCGCCACGCATTGTATCATTTCATTTTTCTCAAATCTTTCTCACTATGGGAGCACCCCATACGGCGGAGAGCATACTGAAGTACACATCCGCAGTCTCCGTTACATTTCTGAAAATAATTACATTTCGCAAGGCTCGTAAATGTTTTAGCGAACTGCTCATTCGCTGGAAGTTGGTGTGCGTTGATAGCGAGAATCCTCCTGCTTTTCATCAGACACTGTCGCAGATTGGGAAAATGGTACGGCAGTATTGTGATAATGGTAACGCTCGCCCTGCAAAGCAAACGTGAGTGAAAGGGAGCTCGAGGAAAAATATTACGGTTAAAAAATAGAAAATCAGCTCTCACATAGACAACCACAGGTCGTACATGGACGCGGCAAAGTAGCGTAGACCGTCGTATCCGATGCCAGGAGGGACGAGTTGGTAGATGGGAGAAAGAAGGAACGGAGGAATGCACACGAACACGAGTGGGCGAGCGATTTTCGCGAACGCCGGAAACAATCGTGCATGGGGGAAAAATGGAAACACGTCGCCTTACGTCGCCGAGCCATACGTAACTCTGCTGAAACTTACGGCCAGTAGGTAAACGTTCTCTCTGATTTGAAAGGCACGCGAGACGGAATAGTGGTTGACGACGGCGCCTCGCTTGAGTTCACGAAGCTCCGCTCTATTCCGTCGGTAGACGAGTGTGGCCAACTGAAATCAACTAGCATTAACACTCATTCTTGACTCAACCGATCCACTTGAGCAGTAATACCGAGCAAATAGGCGCTAGTCTGCTAAGCAGAAGGTTAAGCCTGTCAACCTGTTAAGCATAAATAGAAAGATTAAAAGTAACAGTAACAAAAAGTCAGAATAGAATCCCACTTTAGCTCCCACAATAACAAGTGCAGCAAAGCTCAGTATCGCATGCGTGGTTCGGATGTATTCTGAAGTGTGTGTGTGAATCATAGTTTTGAAGTAATTTTTTAAAGTTATTACCGTGGACAAGTGAATAGGCGATTGTGATGGAAATGGAGAAAAGAATGGCCTCTTGCAAAGCAAAGAATAGGAGCGTCGAGTTGGTGCCCGATTCATACCTTAAAATTCAGAATTACTGCTTTTTGGAAAAATAACTCTTCTCATCATCGGTGGAATCTTTCTCTCGTTCGTCTCTCTGTCCACTGTGAAAGTACGAGTATTTAAGAAACAAATTCCTAATCATGTTTCATATGAGCAATGTTTGATCACTTATTTTCTTATTCCTTTCAGTGTTTTTGATTCTCGTTTCTGGAACGTACTTCACAATACGAGCGTGGGCTAGTTTGTGAGGGTACAGTCCCACCATAGAAACCCAAAAATACCACTTCTCTTACCAAGCCCAATTCCTCATGGAGATCCAGCGGTCCAGGGCGAGCACGGAGGTCCTGAAATGGTGTCACTGAGAAGTTAAAAAAAAATTAAAATCATATTATTATATTAATATGTTGCAACTCACAGCGCAGTCATGTATCCGAGGAAAATTTGCTTCACCATGCTGCCAAAAAAGAGCGCTGGTGTTTCGACTGCAATGAGGATAACATACAAATCTGTGACTATCTTGACCAAGAATATTAGGGCAAACATGGAATTCTTCTTGATTAGTTGTTTAGCAGAATCTTATCCTACCGTATCCAATCGGGCCGAAGTATTCGTGGTGCATGACGAGCAGTCGAGAAGCAACGAATACCATGGCCAGGAGAACTGCTGAGATCATGCGAAGACGTATCTTCAAAGTTAAATTAGAAAAAAAATTAATCGTTCATTTGGTTGTTAGCCAAGCTGGCACTACCTACAAGACACATTTTAAATATTGCTACCTAATTGCGAGGGATTGCCCCGTCGGTAATAATTTAAAATTTTACACATATTACATTACTCACCAAGCGATGCAACTTGGTAGTTTTGGACACAAGGAATGCGATCACGAACCCAGCAATCAATGTAGAGGCGATGAATATGAGCTGAAATCTCGTTAATATTTTTAAATCAAAAAATTGGTTAAAAAAATTGCCTCTATTCCGTAGATGATCTCAAATGCGGGAAAGTATGGGTCCGTCTTGTTTCGATTCAGATAGTTGACAAAATACATTCGTCCGGATTCTTTTCGCAGTGAAACACAAATGTAAAGTGAGGTCGTTGTTTGGCATGCTCACATGTTGTTCCTCTGTTCCTGGAAAAGCGGCCCATTAGCGATCAAAGACGGGCGGAAGCATAAAATACTACGAGATTCATTGTAGTTCATTTTCCGAACGATTAGGGAACAAGCGCTGGAATTTTGTGCTGATTGTTTGATGGGGTGTGAACATAAGAAAGGCCTAGTTTGCCCGACTAATCTAGTTCCCTTACGAACGAGTTTCTCTGCAATACCCGCAAAACAGGAAATGCAGGCCTACCAAATCTTTGGCGAGCTTAGATTCGATACGCTTGAGATGGGGCAAGCGCCGAGGAAGTTGTGCTCTCTACGGAAGATGATCGGAACCAACTCTTCGGCATAAGTATGTGCCGGACTTTGGAGGAGAACACCATCAGCACTACGGGTGCAGTATACGTGGCCAGTCCGTTCGCGTACGGGTACTACAATGCAAATCAAAATTTCCATGCGATAAATTATCGAACAAAACGCACAAAAGGCCAGATGGAATCCGCTATATCAATCCGACCAGCAATCGTGAAGATTCCCCACAGCGCCTTCAAGTGAAACAAAATACATGATATTGAGGAGACAGAGCTAAGCGTAGGATACCTGGTGTACAACTTTGACCAAGTGAGAGGCGATGCAGAATGCGACGATAATGAACATGGCCTTCTGGTGCTTGAGGATCTGCTCCTTGGTGTTTCCCTGTAAGAACACTGTATTTCGAGATCGATATCTTGTCCTGGTCAACCCATTCTTCCCGGATAGCTGTTTCACTTACCTCGCCCACGATCGAGGACAGTTTCGCAAACTTCCGACTGGTGAGAATGGTGAAGATGACGCTGGCCACCACATAAATTGCATAGTACGTTGTTGTGATCGCTTTCGACGACTGAAATGCAGCTGTTGGTTTCACACTCAATGTCAGCCTAGCCCGCCATTGGCGTTGATCTGTTCATTTCCCAGGCCTCTTCGCTCACACCTGCCCGGGAGAGAAACATCAATCACGAGTAAGTGCACCACTTGCTAAGTATTTCGCTGATGTGTTGAGATATCATACTACTCACTGCCATGGCGTATTCAAAGAGAAAATACACTCACAACAATGCCGTTATCAGTCCACGTGTCTACCACTTGCACACCGTCTTTCACTCCATAGGTGTACTCGTAGAACACGACCTTAATGCAGATTCATGGTTGTGGGGATTCATGGTTGTTATAATAGAATGGAGTGAAAAGACTTACCAAGTAGCTTGATCAATTCTTACCTTCATGGACGTCGAAAGAGGTAAAATAAATTGAATGGCAATGAGTCGGTAGATGCAGGCTCGCGACCATTTCTAGGAATGCGAAATTGGCCAGGCCAGTTTGCATTGTCTCACATTCTCCTTGAAGTCCGAGCTGCGAAGGACCGCGTATCGATTGATAATAATGATTAGTTTTCCCAGTAATGATCCAATGGCTCCGACGTGATTGATTATCTGTAAGTTCAAAATGTAAAACGAAAGAAATAGCTCATTCCTTACCCAGAAGCCCTTGATGATCCATCCCCAGGCAGGAGGCAGCGTAAGGTGCGTAAAGTGATGGGTCATGAAAGAGAGCACAGAGAGAATGCCGCATATTCCTGGAATGAGTTATTTCAAAACATCCGACACAGAGACACTATTTCAAAACATTGTTCTCTGACTCGCCTGTAGTAATGAAGAAAGTGAAGAAGGGAGTGTGAAAGTAGGCATCGTGCGAGCATCCAATTCGGAGGAGCAGAAGGACATAAATGACGACACAGAGACACTCCAGAGCTTCCGTTAATCCGAGCATTACTGTTATTTGGTAAATGTAAGTTTCAAAATCTGGCTCGCACGCCGATTATGATTCGCACAAAATAAATAAATGGAATATCTACGAGCAGGGAGGAAATGACAATTATATAAATGAAATGATGACTGAAGTCAAAATTGAAACATCAGACAGGTCCTCGTCTTTCAAGCGTGGCTACGATTTGGAATGGAGTGAGTAGAAAATGGAAGTGAGCAGGTGAACTGTGGAGAAAAACATTGCCAGAGGAGCTGTAGTCTATGACATCAGCAAGTTCGAATCCCTTCGAAATTTGTTAGCTTCTTTCCTCTGTTTTATTTATCTTAATTTTTCTGGGGAGCGTTGAGGGGAATCTTTTGCGATGCCCGATACGTACCTAACAAGTTCATAGTTTGTAAGTTGGTGAGGGAAAGTTTGACAGACATTTATTCTTAGCCAGGCGTATTACAATAATCATTTATCTTTTCCGCATCGTCGCAGCTCATAGTGCATAAAAAGACTGATCGTTCTCGATTCAGAAAATGCATTTATTCATTAGCTCCAGTCTGTTCTTTGGTGAAGAATTTACGATATGGTGGTAGGCAGAAGAGGTTTAGCAATGGCGAAGAGAGTAAAATGACACTATAAGCCTGGAAAAGAATACTCATCGAAGACAGGTATCAACCGTGTTCGAATCATTCTTACCTTTTTTTCAATATTTACCCGTGGTGACAAGATGATTAAGAATACTCACCGCCAAAGGAAAACGCTGCGAGAAATTGTTGGACCAAATGCCGGTTACTTCCAATAAGAATACGATGGTAGTGACTACCGACCCGATCGGTAATAGCAGCTGATATGTCAATACCTAAGAGGGCATTAGAATGATGCCAGGTTATAATGGCTTCGTGCTGCATATATGGGCGGCTCTCCATCCTCAAATTGTGAAAGAAAACTCGAACCTTTGCGATGCGCGTGTGCTCACTTTCTTGTTGTAGTTTCTGAAAGTGGTCAATTCAGTCAGCCTTGATAAAAAAATCATTTTTGCTTTCCCGCACTCATGAGTCCAAGATCGTTGAGAAACGATCGGAAATCGGAACAGTTCGTGCGCATTCCACTCACCAGAATGCTCATTTTCAGCATCAGTCGACGTCGCACAATCCAGCTCGCAATGGTAACCACCGGCGAAGCGATGACTGTGTACGCAACTGGCACGAGAAAGCGCGCGTCGTTGCCCGCGTACCCTGCAGTATTGTAATTTTTAGTGACAAGTCTGGCTCTTCATAACTGGACATAGAACGCGCACTTCACACACAGACTATACGTTTCCGAAAATGCATTAAAAATATACTTACAACGCGTCGTGTACTGTTGTAGGTTCAGCTCACGCAGCAGTTGCACCGGTGTCTCTTCGAACACATCGATCATAATGAGCTGAGATTTGAATTGGTCTTATGATTTTTTATCTTTAACTCGAGCCTGAAGTATGAGAGTCGTCTCTTCATTTTGCACACACTTCCACCTCGAGTGCGAAATATAGAGATGATGGCTCATATTTCGAACTTACGCTGGCGAATACTGCCGGCATGTAGGGAGCTAGAGTGATGAGAGCAGTGGCCGTGATGGAGGGAGTGACGATGCTCGCTTGAGTATCGCGAAGCATATAGAGACGAAAGCAGAAGGAATGGAGGAGAATGTGCGCCGAGTGGCAAGAGAGGAAGATGTTGATGGCTGAAATTATGGTGAGTCTTTCTTCTCGGCAACCTTGGTAACATAAGAGGTTCAACTCGTCGTAGCCATTGCGTTTGACAATAGCAGGTTGAATACTTTCTAGAAAGAAGTACTATTCCTGACATCCACACATCTCGCAGAACGCGCTTCCCCAATACGTGCACGGGCCAAGATAAATCTGCAGTTGTGAGCGGTCGGCGAAGTTCATAGCGCTGAAAATGTGTTGTTTGGGGAAAAAAAGTAACAATTTACCGAGTAGCGGTAAGCGCGTTCATCACAGATGCCATTGCGTCGACGAGCGCATTGTTGAAGAGGAGAATAGAGTAGGTGCGCATCGAACGAGGAGTCCTATGAACAGTGAACAACTTTAATTTATTTTTAATCGGATGCCATTTTACCATCGGTCGTAGACTCACCGAGTGACTATCAGCACCATGAGCAACACATTCGCAACGAATGCCATGAGATCCAGCGTGTAAAGAATGGAGAGGTGGACTACGTCAGCATGCGAATACATCAGAATCGACGAAGTGAGTCATCGAGCCATGAGAGTTATCGGCATACTCGTTAACATTCAGGCGGTGGCAACCTTTGCGTTCATGACAAATGTTAGTACATGTTATTAGATTGTGCCAGAGTTGAATAGTTCGAGATATACCAATGATAAGTCAGAAATCTCGCTATCAATAGTACCGCTTCCTTGCTTTTTTTACGCTGTCTGCACTCACTCCCTATCCCAAGGTTGTTTTGTTGGTCAAATGTATAATCCATTGTGTTGCACTGTTGAAATAGTATTGCACGCACAAAGCACCCCTGGTTACTTGAGCACGAGAGGTAAATGCTCGTTAAAGAAGGCGTCCGATGAACCGCGCGAGCGATTATGCAAAGTCAGGAATGAGAGGGACGCTCTCCTAATTCCGCACGCTCTCTCGCTCAATGCCTGCTTGTCAGGGACACTTGGCACTCAGCCAATTGATCATAACTCAGTTCAAATGAAAAATAGTATCATGGGAGTTTCGAGTGTTATCGGGAAACAGCGACTCACCACTTCACATCGAGAACTCACAATCAGTTAGATATTCGTGGGACACCTTCGTTAATGGTTTTATGAGCCCGTTTGCGTAAGAGTCGGACAATGTCTAGTGGGGCTACGTACAGGGTAAAAATTGACAACCGAGATAAGAGTGGTTTTCAGTAGTCTTCGAGGTGCCTAACATGATAGACAATATAAAATTGTTTGCAAATGTATGCTTCAACAGATACGGTAGGACAAAGATCATGATATTTCTTACATTTGGAGCAGTATCTCGTTAACCAATGACTCAAATCGAAAACGTTCAAAAGAGACTATAGTTTATTTTTGAAGAGCTTTCCGGTGGTAATATTCATTTTGAGAAAACAGTAGCAGCTACCGAAGTCCATGATGTATCTTTGCTGCAATTGATTTGCACAACTGGATCTTTGAACGGAATGTGGGCAGGGTCCATACAAAACCACCTGAATCGGCAGCTCGCACAAATCGAGGCCCAAGCTGAGTTATGACCAAAATACGGAGCATTGAAAAGCGAAATCTAGTTGATTGAAAAACTAACTAATGAGTTTCAGTGCACTCTCTTAACACAACGGTTTCTTTGAATATATAAATGGAAAATGATATAAGCGAGGACATTGAAACTCACTTTTTCTCTCTTGAATCAACTAGATTTCGCTTTTAAATGCTCCGTATTTTGGTCATAACTCGGCTTGGGCTTCGATTTGTGCGAGCTGCCGATTCAGGTGGTATTGTATGGACCCTGTCCACATTCCGTTCAAAGATCCAGTTGTGCAAAACAATTGCAGCAAAGATACATCATGGACTTCGGTAGCTGCTACTGTTTTCTAAAAATGAATATTACCACCGGAAAGCTCTTCAAAAATAAGCTATAGTCTCTTTTGAACGTTTTCGATTTGAGTCATTGGTTAACGAGATACTGCTCCAAATGTAAGAAATATCATGATCTTTGTCCTACCGTATCTGTTGAAGCATACATTTGCAAACAATTTTATATTGTCTATCATGTTAGGCACCTTGAAGACTACTGAAAACCACTCTTATCTCGGTTGTCAATTTTTACCCTGTACGTAGCCCCACTAGACATTGTCCGACTCTTACGCAAATGGGCTCTTATGAAAATCTCTGAGATATACTTCTGTTATCTCTGATTCATTGTGTTATTTTTGAAACAATAGAGTGCAACTGGCTGTTGACTCTTAGATTCGATAGGCTTGCTGTGGCGCCAAATCTGATGTCGTGCTCTCAACAGTGGACGATTTGAACAGGCCCTTGGGCAGGAATAGGGTTCGAACTTTAGATGAAAACACCATGAGAACAACTGGCGCTGTGTAGGTGGCCAGGCCGTTGGCATAAGGGTACTGGAATTTATTATTTCAAATTTTTACCTAGTGCTTTCATGATGGAGAATTCGTCCCTTCATTTCACATTATCTCTCACTTCTCTGGGAGAGAGTGCGAGCAATGAAGTGGCTGATTCTTCACTTTGATAACCCTCACCAATCGCCACACTGCATCAGTCGCAGTAGGATTGTCCAGAAGATAAGTGATCCCCCAAACAGCCTTTAATGGGAAAATTGTAAAAATGAGGACACTTGAGGAGAATCATGAGGTACCTGATGTGCTACTTTGACCAAGTGCGACGCTACACAAGAAGCGACTATGATGAACATGGTCTTCTGGTGTCGGAGAATTTTCTGCTTGGTGGGACCCTGAAATGAATATTCTCGGCGATTTCGATTTCACATTTCGCTTGTTCAATTAGTCTATTGAACTCACCTCTCCCACGATGGATGACAGTCTCGCGAACTTGCGACTGGTGAGAACGGTGAAAATGACGCTTGTGACAAGGTAGATGACGTAGTAGGTAGAGTTGATAAACTTTGATGCCTGAATTTCATAGATTCTCGCTCGATTTTCAAAATATGGGCTATCAGGAAGAAAGAGTGAACAAATTGTGTCTGCCTTCCACATATTCTGCCACCGATCTGCGATTAGGCTATGCTCACCAATACGCCGTCATCAGTGAAGCTGTAGACGACATCGACTCCGTTTACAGTCTCGTACTTGTAGCCGTAGAAGAGCATCTAAAATTAAATTAACATTTTATTCTAATTATTATGATTACTTCACCTTTGTTGAAGTAATCATGGGCACGAGCAATTGCACGGCAATTAGGCAACGTGAGCGAGTGGGAGACCATTTCTGTGGAAAAATAAGCTTGAACGAAGCTAGTGGAGCTCTCAGGTCATTGGATGCTCTCTCAAAACCCGAGCGGGCATAAAATAATGAGAAGGAAGAAAATGATATTTACGTACAGTTTCCACGAGATCAGAGCTGCGCAGGACTGAATAGCGATTGATGATGATTATGAGCTTTCCGAGCAGAGAACCGATTGCTCCAACGTGGTTGGCAACCTGAATTCGCCAGCATTCAGCATAGCATTTCTTCAATTGAATTCAGAAATATTCGCCCACCCAGAACGCTTTCAATATCCACGCCGATGAATACGTAAGCGTTAGATGAGTGAAGTGGTGCGACATGAACGTTAGAACGGAAAGAATTCCGCATACTCCTAAACAAGACACGTTTGAACAAAAACGAATAGAAAATACACGCCTGTAGTGATGAAAAACGTGAAGAAGGGCGTTTTGAAGTACGAATCGTTCGAGCTTCCAATTCGAATGAGCAGAATAGTATAGAGAAACATGCAAATACACTCTAAGCCCTCCGTCAAACCGAGCATGAGAGTGATTCCAGATTGTGTATTTGTTCAAAATGAGAAGCAAGTCAAGTAAAACAGGTGAATAAAAAGGAGAAAACATATCCGAGTTAATCTTTGCTTTGTGCGGTACTTTTTTGTCTCTCGCAGAATTACAAAAGAAACGACAAAGACACTATGATCCGAATAGTGAATGTTGTTATAGCTCGATTGGAGACTCTATAAAATAGTTTTCCCTTTTATGTTGTTGAAATTAAAAGCTAATCTAAGTACCGAAGGGATTGTATCACACGAAATTGTGTAAGTTCAATATTTTTCGTTGTTTTCACCACTTGTTTCTCCTTTATGTAACAAACACACTTTTTCAAGCAGTTCTCGTAAGATACTCGTTGTAATGTGCCGATAAATGAAGAAAAGAACATGTCATAAACATGAAACTGAATTCGCCGATCAAGAAAGGAATTCTCGTTATTTCCTCCATACTGTCTAGTCTTAGTTCGCCCGCTTCTTAGTCTTTCCCTGTTTGCTCTTCGTTTATTTTGCGTATTTCGCATCTTTTAACTCTCATACCAACTCTCATGCAACTCATACCAAGAAATCCCTGGACTGGAATAGTGCGAAACCCGAACTAAGAAAGCATGGTGTAACGTAAATAGAACTCAGACTCGAGGAGCATCGCGAAAATAGAAAGGGTAATTTAGAATATAATTTATATTGTATGGGAAGTAGACGTTTTTTGTCTCTTGCGTAAGTCGTTGTTTGCGATTCTCCCTATATTCACAGGAGTAATTCTCAGAAGAAAAGATCTTCTCTTATTAAACAGCCATCTTCACTCCTTTTATTCGAAAAAAAGATACTGTTGACGCATAGACATCCAATTTGTTCTTACTCTAAAATGCATGCCTGTAGACGACAATAGAGGCGATTCCTGGACGCATCTAGCCTCTTTCTGGATCTATCGCCTCGCGGGTCCGTCTCGTTATTATTTATATCTCGGTCGGCGGGAGTACCGAGCGGACTCCCCGAGCTGTCCAACGCTGTCTGACCGATGAGTGTGTCTTGCACAGCTCAGGGCAGTCATGACTGTTATTCTCGCTTGCGGACCATCGTCGACTCCAAAGGTCTTGTCGTTTGGCTGCTCGTTTACGTGAGAAGAATAGGTGCTATTTTCACTTGTACCTAGAGCAAATGGAGCACGAAAACCGTTCCAGGGAAGCAGATGATGTTATTATTATGTTCTATGCGGGCCACTCTCGCACCATTTTTCTCGCCAATTTCCTTTTCCCACTCGCCCCTCTGCACACTTCATAATAACGCACTCGGCCGCAGCTCAACCACCAATCATCATTGACAGTGCGCAGAGTGCGTTCCGAAGACCCACAATTATTTTTAGAGCGATAATGGCTAACGTGTCCCTGCGGTACGGATTCGACTACGACAGAGGCGTCTTGGTGGACGCTCTGATTGGGTGAGTAGCAGCTTTGTAGCCTACATTGATTATCACTACAACTTTTTGCGAGGCCTAGAAATTGCTACGTTCAGCTTATTAATCGTCGTTATTGCAGTGCAGAAACGGCTCTTCCCATCGTAAACTCCCTATTCATTCATCCCACAGTCCTACTACTCGTGAGCAGAAGGAACGGGATGAACGCCGATATTCGCTACGGCTATTTTGGCACGGTGGTATGTCTTCTTGAAAAAAATCCTAAAACATCTCGGAAAGTGCGTTGTTTTCTTCCATTTTTTTTCCGGGAATTAGGTTCGAATGTGAATTTCAGTTTTTCGCTTTTTCTTCCTCATCTCAGAGATGAATTCATCAACTCCTCTTGTCAGTTGGGCCTCATCCTGTCTGATTGGATTCTCTTCGGTCTACGCGGCTATATTCTATCGCCGTTCGCAGGATTCTATGCAGAAGGGCCGTTCTGCCGGAAAGGAGCGCTGCCACTAACCATTGTCAGGGTGGGAATCCGCATTTTTTTGAGATCCTGCAGGCCTTGATTCTATGGTAAAATTGTATGTTGATGAAGAGTGGTGTTTCGGTCAGTCGTCATCAAATATGTTGCAGGGCCTTATCGCTTTCGCTGTCCTCTGTTGGTTTCCCGCCTTCACCTTCCTCACCGTTCGTATGCATCAACTCGTCCTGAAGGGAAGCGGCAGTAGATGGATACTGTCGACGAGGTTTCCAATTGCATACTTCGATTTCGAGATTGAGTTTGCTGTGGTGGTGAGAGGAGATCGCTCACTCTTATTTGCCACTCGTCCTTGAAATGCAGAAAAGACGACCCCAATTTCGAGTTTTTCTGCGCCACAACAACACTGTCGCTTCACAGATCTCAACTCCTCGCATTTACCGTCCTCTTCTCCCTTCAAGCACTCAACGTCTACGGCTTCGCTGCTTTCGCTCTTGACGCAGAGAATGCAACCGAAATAGTCAAGGTACTCTTTTTCTTTTCACAGAATATTTCGACAGGAAACTATTCCTCATTTGAAGAAAGTTATACGCGCAAATATTTTCAGAATCCCGAACTCGCGTGGATGTCCGAACGGGGCGGGCGATTCTTCATCTTGGGTGACTTCGGAGCGCCTGAGCAAGTGCAATACGGTAACCAATACTTTATAATACTTTGCACCTATTTTCTTCTACGAAAAAGCGACCGTCTAGTCTCGCCCTTTGTCGCACTAGCAAGAACGACAGCATACTTTGCATGCACAGACGAAAACACCTCATAATAGATGCATTACTGTCATTAGAGATCTTTCTCCCGAAAGTTTTCAACAAAAAATACGAAAATCATAAGAAATGCTGATACTCGGGGTCACCATAGCCAGTCATGCTCCAATTCTCATCTTGTTTCACGTACACTCAATCAGCAACCTCAAGGAGTGTCGAAAGGCGAGTTCCATCCATATTTTCAGTTCGAACAAATCTACTTCAGAGTCTCCTATCCAGTCGAACGCTACGCTTCACTAACCATATGCTTGATGTGTTCAGTTGCCAGGTATTCATTAGTGATGATCATTAGAAACCCGCCTCTCTCATTTCGAATACTTACTCGTAGACCAGAAAGACAAGGGAGCGCGTGAAAAGCTGAATTTTCTCATATTTTGCGTAGACGAGGTAAAGTTTTGCAGTTGAATGGCGCTTTACTTCATACACTGGCGCCTCTCCTCCTCTTCTATCTCACAGTTGTCATCGACACGCGAAGCATTCTTCCGGATATCGGCCATGCGGCGCTTAGATTTGCGGCCACGGTAATCGGATAATTGGGTATAGGGTTCGAATTCTAATGCATGATTCTTTTCCTTCAGGGCTCTTAATTTTACGGGGTTGTATTCCTAATGGTAATTTTTCTATGATTGTGGGACATTTTTTTCTACGAATTGCCCGAAAATAGTGTCAATCCCCACAATTATTATTTTCTAGATGCTCTTCGTCACAAATCCGCTCCGATTCAGCCTCGTATTTATCATGAGGACGGGCAGACATCGAAAAGTGAGAAGTTGTTTTCGAAAAAAAAAGTGTAATTGTCTCTTCATTTCGCGTGCTTTCTCGTTGGTCTGTGTGGCAAAACAGTGCATGAAATGAGACAAAGAGACTTAGCCGCCGAAAAGTAGAAGTTCATGATGGACAAATTGCAGCTGTTTTCTCGGCTTGTCGGATGGAGGGGGAGGATTGACTCTGAACTGTCCACGAATTGCGCCGTTCGACCAACTTCAAGCTGTGAAATGCCCCAATCAACGAGATCGTCCCAATCAACACCCATAACGCTGAATTCAACAAAATTCCAAATTCTGCCCAACGAGTATGAAAACGCATGCCAATATGACGATTTTCTGTAATTGTATAAAATTTGTAAAGTTTAGCTCCAAAAAAGATGTCGCTTGAGGGGGAGTTAGAGTTCTGCTATATAGTTTTGTTGGTATTTGGAAAGTTTCAAATAAATTTATTTTCTGAAATGACGCTGTGAAGTTCGTCAGTGGTCGGTGAACAGGCGCAATCGGAACAATTCTTGGAACACTCGGAAGGACGCTAGGGACACCGGAACTCCCCCCACGCACACGAACTCACACACTCGAAGAACGAAATTGGTTCAATTTTTTATAAGAACTGTGTGGAAAAATAATCCCAAGAGCCGGATTTTCCTGTTCTAGTCACTTGTCCGCGCATACACGGACGGCATCTTATATTCCCCCCGTTGTCCATGTTTATTTCAGCATCGCACCATTTCGCGTTCCATCCCAAACAAGCGAAAATCCTGAAATCAGGCGAACACGAAAAATCCTGGAAATTATTTCTCTTAAACGCTGTTTGCGCTCATGTAAATCATCTCTGGCTCAGAAGGAACTGAAAAATGACTCCGTGTAATTTAAAAAAAACTTAATCTTCAGAGTAGGAGTGGGTGTCCTTTTTGTATTTTTGTCCTATTTGTCCGTATGTTGTTCTTCGAGGGTTCTCGCTAGAATCAACAATTGTAACTCTCAGACCCAGATCTTTCCAGATAGGATAATATCCCTACTTTTTTCGATTTTTTAAAAAATTAATACATGAACATGTTGACTGTTCCATACTCACATGCCGTAAAAGCCGTGTTGGAAAGCTTTCCGAATGCTTTCTCTGGATATTTCTCATTTTCGAACTGCCTCATTTTTCGCGCTGCATCATTAGGCACCGGGAGGCAGAGAGAAGCGAGTTTCTGGGGAGGGAAGCGCGGAAGCTATCGTTTAGCGACATTGTTGTCGGCAGGTTTCGGTTCCTTCGCCATCACTGCCCCTGCTGATACGGCGATATCGTCCGTCAGTAGCTGCGACAATCGGGAGGACGCTAGGGACACCGGAACTCCCCCCACGCACACAAACCCTCCTCTTTTTACAATCTGGGAATAGCGTTTATCTTACATCTAGTTCTGTTTTTGCGCAAAAACTCACCAAAACTGTCAACTCATCGATGCCACCAAAATCTCCACTAAATATTTAATATACTAGCCGTCATCTTTCGAATAAATATATAATATATTAGCCACCATCTTTCGTGTTGTTTTCGCATACACGAATCTGATGATTCCTATTTCATTCTCCTCTTTTTCCAATCTGGGAATGTCATGTTACATGGAGCGATTATCCAGAAGCTTCCACTTTCGGGCTTTTGTATCCTATTGAGCCGCATTCCGCAATGGCTTGTTGTGGCGTCGAGATGGAGAAAGGCGTAAGTGTCGGCCGACGGAACTTCGATTAGAGAGAACTATTACGCCATGCGAAAGAGTATAGCAGAAGTGAGAGAGAGGGAGGGTACGCCGGTAAGCAGCTGGCATTATTCTCGCCTCTTACTCGCATGTTGACTCCATTGTAGGGCTGGCAAGTGAAGAATCGAAATGAAGACTTCGTTTCCCCTCAAAATGGCGCGCGAGCAGGCTAATTCTTCAATAAGGAATGAGCGAAATGATTCACTCTTAAATGAGTATTTCGCTCTCTCATTCCACTCATTCTCCCCACAAAACGCAGTCTATCTCCCTCTTATTTAAGGATTTTCGCGACCGCGTCATTCTTAAATATCATAATAAATGAATGAGAGGGGGTGAAAATCGCCCCCTTCATTTCCACTTATTGTCTTCACTTTCCAGCCCTACTCCATTGACTCCTTTCCGTTTCGACGAGTGGAAAAAGCACAAACCCTGACAATATCTCGTGTTGAGAGTTACTCAGTATTTATAGCAGCAGTTGTTTTTATGTAATGCGAACTCGCCTTTCTGTCCTCTCAATCCCCATTTCCAGTAATCCGCGACTGCCCGCTGCCTAATTAAAACCGTCAGGATGAAGTATCCTCTTCGTCAGTCCTCGAACTCTCTCAGCAGTTCTCTCAATAGTAAACGTGCTGCAAAAAACGGATTCTTCATCCTGACGGACCTAGTCGTAAAAAGCGGACGGACGTTGACCACTCTTGAGATCCAGACTGACTTCAGGCTAGCTAAAACACGTGCATAATTATGACGTCAACGAACGAGTCTCTGCCGTACGGTTTCGACTACGATCGAGCGCTTCTCTTAGACGTTGTAATCAGGTGAGCGGCGTCTCTCATTGTCAGCCAATAAGAATGAAGGCATAGTTCATAAGTCATAACTTGCATTGCACTCCCAAAGTGACGCATATCAAGACCTCTTTCAGTGCTCAAACCGTCCTGCCCATCATCAACACCATCTTCATTCATCCCTCAGTTCTTCTGCTGCTCGTGAGCAGAAGGAAAGGGATGCACGCCGATATTCGCGTCGGATACGTTACCACGGTGGTTAGTAGAGGTTTCCGTGCGGAATACGATACTGCCACCTTCCGATTCCGTTCTTTCCGCAACCAAGTGAAGTATGTCTCTTTCAGTTTGGTCTCATCCTCTCCGACTGGATTCTCTTCGGCATACGAGGGCACACGCTGTTGCCGTTCGCCGGCTTTTACATGGACGGGCCTTTGTGCCGAGAGGGAAGAGCGGATCTGACGGTCCTCATGGTCAGCAACAGCTTTCACACAAACAAAAAAACAAGGTCGATTGAGCTACATAATTCGAGAAAGAGTAACTCGTTTCGACAATGCGATAATGACGATTCGTAGATGCTCTTGGCTCTGGCGACCATCTCTTGGTTTCCTGCCTTCACATTTCTCACCGTGAGAATGCATCAATTGGTGCTCAAGGGAAGCGACAGCAGATGGAAAATGAGCACCGGGTCCGTTTTCCGCCCACCTTTTTTGAGGCATCTAGGATTTAGTTAGATCTTCTCATTTCTGATCCAGAGTAAATCAATATCAGAGCGCAACTTGCTGTTTTCTTCGTTCTCTTCCCACTGCAGCTGCTCAATGTGTATGAATTCGCCACTTTCGCTCACGAAGCGGACAACAGTTCGGCATTGGTCCAGGTGAGCACTGATCCAATGAACACACATTGTTGCTGCTTGGTTCCCGTCTGGGGTCGTCTGCTTTTAAGCTTCTAAGCTTTAAAAAGGACTACAATTTACAATGATGTGAAGTGCACCCTAAGTACATTTTCGTGACGAAGATTCAAAATTCTCCGATCCCGGAGGAATCGAGAGCTTGGCGGTGGTACTCATACAAACTCCTCAGAACCCGGAACTGGTGTGGATGGCTGATCGGGGCGGCATTATTTTCATCATTGGCGATATTGGTCAACCGGAGCAAGTGAAAAACGGTCAGCTACAGATTTCCATTGTTCGAATGAAAAAGTGGCCTAGAATGATTGCTACTCACATAATGAAAAAAGTAATGATCAACAACTGAAAAGCTTTCTGTTTTCGATGATCGTGCAGATGAATTACCGGCTACTTCTTTCCTATCGCTCTTTGTTCTGATTATTACAATTTGAGGGTGTAATAAAAATTGATTGGTCATTAATGATTTACATTAGTTCCTCTGACGTGGAAATGAAGTTCACAAGGATTCAAAATTTCAGAGGCCTTCATAATGATCGTCACAATGGTCGTTCACGCGCCCCTTCTTGTCGCCTTTCACATTCACTCCATTAGAAGTCTCAAGGAAGGCAGGAAAGTGAGTCCACAACCTACTGAATAGCACAAAAACACGTAGTATCTTTCGCATAGCAATTCTTTTCAGAGCCTCGTTTCCAACCGAACTCTGCGCTTGACTAATCAAATGATCGAAGTTTTCAATTGTCAGGTTCCTTTTTTCTTATTTTATCTAACTTTTCTACCTTCAATAACATGCAGTCAGAAACATTTATCGAGAAAAAAAGCAGTTGTGTATTTGCAGTTG
Organism: Pristionchus arcanus; assembly: GCA_900490705.1. Classification (NCBI taxonomy): domain Eukaryota; kingdom Metazoa; phylum Nematoda; class Chromadorea; order Rhabditida; family Neodiplogasteridae; genus Pristionchus; species Pristionchus arcanus. The sequence goes on along the minus strand of LS486795.1, from coordinate 149,709 downwards.
AAAGGCGCCGTGTTGCACACACTCGCTCCGCTTGCGCTCTTTTTGCTCACAACCGTCGTCGATACTCGAGGGATGCTTCCGAATGTCGGTCATGCGATACTGCGATTCACTGTCACGGTATCTAATTTCTTTCATCTAATTTCACAAATAAGGTTAGTTTTTTTTCGAAAATGTAATGATAATGGCAACATTGCAATAGTGTGTGAGCATGTATTATATCTAAGGGTTAATTATCTTGTAGGCGCTCTTCGTGACAAGCCCGCTCCGATTCAGCCTCGTCTTCATTATGCGAACTGACGCACATCGAAAGGTGAGAGGCGTCATTGCAATGATATTCTGAGATAACAAATAAAGAGTACAAGAGTACTATATTTCACAATTGAAGCGAAATAAAAAAAAGATTTGAATTCATCAATTCCAGATTTTCCAGCGTACCTGGATGGGATGGCTGAATCCGATCAACCATTCAAGATCGAGACTTGAGTTATCCAAATCTACTAGATCACCTGCCCAATCGACTCCCTTGGCGCAAAGTTCAGCCAATCAAAGAATGTCCAATGATTGTGATAATTCATACCAAGATGATTTTCTATGAACCGGTTAAATATTTATTCAAACTTTAATAGTGTTTGCATCATTCAAACGACGCGTGACAGCCTCTTTCCAAGATCCTTTGAAAGCAGGGCGAAATAGATGTCGCCCGTTTCTGGGTCGCTTCTGAAAACATATTTTGATTTCTAAAATCTTGTTATTATCACAAACTTTTGGACGCTTGATGAGATGGATGAGACGTGCATAACGGATAATTTCCAATGCCTTCGTAAACGGGGAAAATAGAAGGGAACGGCAGTGATCACGACTACGCAAGCACTGAAAGATTTATCTGTTTATTGTTCATTTCTTATGGACCATTTTATTCTATTTTGCCCCGTTCAAACTTACATGGACAACCAAAGATCGTACATGGCCGCGGAAAAATATCGAAGCTCATCGTATCCGATATTCTCTGGGACTTGATGAAAGATTGGATAGAAAACAAACGGTGGAATGCACACGGCAACCAGCGGCCGAGTGATACTCTTGACTGACTTTGTAAAATAATATATTTTTTATCTACTTTTTATTCATTACTTACTGTGAGCAGAGCGATATTCTCCCTGATCTGATATGTGCGTGATACAGAGTATTTGTTAATCTCTGCTCCGCGTTTCAACTCTCGCATCACTCGTTGATTGTGAAGAAAAACAAGAGTTAGAGACTGCAAACGAGACATAGGCGTGTGGAAAATGGTGGAAAACCAACGACAGTTCCGAGAGTCACTAGTACAGCATAGCAATGAACGACGTCCATGCTTTGGATGTAATCTGAGTAATTGAATTGCATCTTGTTACGAGAAACGATCTCTAAATTTACCGTGGACTAGAAGAAATGCGATGGAACTCGAAATAGTGAACAAAATCGTATCTTGAATTACGAAGAAGTATACAGTAGTTATTGTACTGCTTTCGTACCTGAGATTTTTTGCTATTTTAATTTTCGAGTTCGATAAACACGTCCCTGGATTTCTGAGAAGAGTGAGAACTTTGATTCTTTGATTTGCAATATACTCAAGAAAGGATTCTACTAAGCGAGAGATCGTACCACGGCACAAAGCTGGCGCAATGTTGCTACATTTTGCGAACGACGTAAGCAGAAGTACAAAATATTTTTTTAAACGTGACTTTTTAAAGTTGAAATCTCACCAAGCCCATGCTTTCGTGGCGACAAATCGATCCAGAGCGAGCACAGAAAGTCTGAAAATAATTTTTTAACGACAATCACTCCGAACCACTCACAATCCTGTCATGTATCCAAGGAAGATCTGCTTCATCATACTGCCGAATATCAGAGTAGGCGTTTCAACTGAAATGCATTCGTCGAATGCTCAATATGGAAAACAACCAATGTGAGTGAACCGTATTATTCAAATGATCATCGCAGGCGTTGCGATGTTTTAAGGAACGTTTTAGTCGCTTGCACATTATTGATTATTTCTAAAATTCTCACATTCTCAGTAAGGAATCTTTTATGAACAAATACTATTGCCGGAGACCAGTCAATTTTGTAAAATATACGAATGGAATAATAACGGTTTAATATTTTACGATACTTACCGTATTCCGCTTCTCCAAAGTACTCATGTTGCATAACGAGCAGGCGAGAAAGAAGGTACACTAGCGCGACACAGATCGCATCGATGATTCGGAGTCGAATCTGAATTTGAAGAAAAAAAGTTTGGATAAATGTTTCCACACTGTGCCACCACGAGCAGTGTTAGAATCAGAATGTTGTGAGAATTAAAATTAGTCTTTCTATTTCAAATTACCAGTCTATGAAGTTTCTTCGTCTTCCATGAAAGATTAATCACCGCAACTCCCGCTGCGAATGCGAGAAGGATAGCGATAATCTGGGTCTTCTCTTCAGGAACACATTAACAAAATTGTGATACCTCTGCAGTGTAGATTATCTCAAAGACGGGGTGGAATTGGTCGGTTTGCGCTCGAGAAAGATAGTTCACGAGGTACATAGTGACTGTACTGAATCTGATGCGACAACGTCTGTCGTTTCCTCCTTTTCTTTCCTCTTTTTAATCAAAATAACACATTACAAACACAATAACACATTGGAATAACGATAGTGCCAAGTTTGTGTTTCTAGCCCGTTACGAGACACACACGACGATAAAATGAGCATTTGAAAGCAGACCGGTAAAACAATGATTTATGTTTTTTTCTTGTTCAATTCCTTGTTACTCTTTGAAAAAAAGAGTGAAGAATTTTAAAAAAAACGGTATATTGACTCTAGTATGCTAATGAGCTGTGGAACTATAGGGAGGAATGGTTTTAAAAGTTCCGTAATCTTGAAGAGAACGTTTTGGCAGTATTTGATGGTCAACAAATACAAACCTTCATATACTTTTGGAGGAGGTTTTTTCTACTGTTTTTTTTATCTGACCTGGGAAGTTCGTCAGTGGTACGTTGAAATCGGAACGATTCTCGGAGCCCTCGGGGGAACGCTACGGACACCGGAACTCACCTACTCCCACGAAGAACTAAATCGGCATCATTTAGTTTTGAGAATAGTGGGTAAAAATATCCACAAGTACCACGTTTTTTTCTGTTCTAGTCTCTTATCCGCACTTAAAAGGCGGCATGGTTTATTCGCAAACCGTGAACTGCATTTCCGGATCATTTCGCACTTTTACGCTTTCCATTCCAAACAATCAAGCGAAAAAGTCTTAATTCGGACCAGGTGAAAGCTGTTTGCGCTCACGTAAATCATCTCTGACTCAGAAGTACGAACAATAGCCCCAATAATTAAAAAAAAACTTAATCTTCAAGGGAGGAGTGGGTGTGTTTGTTTGTGCCTTCTGTCATCATTTAGTTCGCACTTTGTCATTTTTGTCCGCACGTTGTTCTTGGAAGCTTCTCGATAGAAACAACAATTGTAACTCTCAGTCACGGATCTTTCCAAACAAAGCGCCCTTCTTCATCCGATTTATATATTAATACATGCAAAAGTTGACGCCCATATCTCCTCCCGCATACTCACATGCCGTGCCGTTTTCAAAAACTTCTCGAATGCCTTTTCTGGATATTTTCCTTTTTTGAACGGCCTCATTTTTCGCGCTGGGTCATTAGGTCTCGGGAGGGGAGAAACAAGTACCGGGGGTATGAAAGCGGGGGAGTCTTTGTTGCCTCTCATCTGATGCGATAATTGTAATATTTTTTCCTCTTTTCCTGCGATAATAACTTTTTCCCTCTTTCTCATTTCCAGGAGTATATTGCATCTGTCAAAGTAATAAACTCCAGGAAATGAGCCATCTCCCGCGATGGATTTGGTCGAAACATACTTTCATTCGACTTATTCATTACATCTTTCAGAAGAGTGCTTGTTTTTCTAAAAATTTCTGATTTTCGAATGTAGTATGCTTATGAAAAAATTTCCTTTTACGTCGTGTCTCCCCATCGTCCGTTCGTTAAAGTTTAGGGAGATGGGCAATAATTTGGAAGGATTTTTGCTAAAAATATATACGTTATTTATAAAAATGTCGTAAAGATCGACAGCGGTATCAGTGGGAAAGGAACTGAAGTAGTTGACATAATTCTCGGAGGCCTCGGGGACACTCCGGACGTCGGAACTCTCCCACTCATGCAAAGTCCTAAATTGGTACAGTTAATTTGAGAGTTGAGAGTCAAAAATAGGGATATTTTCTAAGATTTCAACTGCTCTAACAACTTATCGACCTTAGAGGAACGGATTCATTCTTTTGCTGAAATAATAGCCCTCCCTTGATGAGAGAACATACAAATTTATTTCGCTTTATTTCGATTTCCATCCAAAACAATCAAAAGTAAAGCCTGTACTGGAATCGCTGTTCAAGCTCACGCAAACACATCTCTGGCTCGCGAAGGAACCGAATGAACGGCCCAGGTAATTAAAAAAATAACGTAATCTTCAAGGGGAAGTGGTCGTGTTTTTTGCGCCTTCCGTTTCTCGATCAGTTCTCATCTTGTCCTTTTTTTGTGTTTCCACAAGGTTTGTCCTATAGATTCTACGCAAATCTACTCAAACCTGAATCAGCGAATATGTTGACGCATGCTTCCCCTCTCCTTCCGTTCCCTACTCGGGAATTGATACATTCTTATGAGATCTTTCCGAATGCTTTCTCTGGATACTTGACCTCTTTGACCCGCCCCATTATTCGTGCTGGACAATTAGGTCTCTGAAGGAAGGAATTAGCACGCACCGGTTGGGGGATTTCAATTTGCGGGCAGGATGCAGTCTTTTTAGAGTACACAAATTCTTTTCTGAGGTATTCAAAAATCGAACTCTTCCTCTTCGCATATTTTCCCGCCCCTGATGTAACATCATAAAATTTTATTTCCAATTCGCACTATTTCGTGTTCCTTCCCAAACTATCAAGGGAAAAGCCTGGACTCCAACACAGTGAGCTCTCTTTGCGTTCAACACATCACAAACTCATTGCCAGAGAGAACCGAAAAAATCCCGTATGATTAAAAAAACTTAGTCTTCAAGGGAAAGTGGGCGGGTCTTTTTTCCTTCCGTTCAGTTCGCACGTTGTCCTTTTTGTTGTTTTAGGAGGTTTGAATCAGCAATCTCAGCTACAGATCCTCTCAAACCAAGCCGCCATCTTCGCTCGCTTTTTATGAATACACGAACATGTAATCCCTCTCTCTCTCTCTGTTCCATTCTCGTAAACACTCGCCGTTTTTGGAACACTTTCCGAATGCTTTCTCTGGATATTACCCGCATTTTGATTGGCCTCATTGTTCGTGCTGGACCATTGGGTGGGAAGTAAAGTAAAAAGTAAAGGTGTTAGGATTTTTCCTCGCTAGAGCGGGCTCTGCCACCCCAAGCCAATTCAGCGTTCAGTCTGTCCCTTTCGGCGACCTATGCGTGAGGCTATACCGCCCGTGTTGTGTGCACGTGGTAGGGGATTTCTTTGCTGTGGCTTTCACCACTTCCAGCATTTCTTAACCTCCTTGGTGTGGGTGGATCTGACGGCGGGCGGCGTCGAACTCGTGACTTTCGAATCGCTTTCGAAGAAAGAAACAGGGGGGGGGGGGGGGGGAGGTTTCACACGGCGGCGATCTCTCCATTGCTGTCTATCTGGTGCGTAAGTGGGAGTCGAAAACTCCAGAAAATCAGCCACCTCCTTAGTTGGGCATGTTCAACAAGTCTTTCAGCAGAGTGTATGCTTTCTTTTCTCAACAAATTCTGATTTACAAATATACTACTACATTTTTTAATTAGTCCGGACATAACGAAATTCCGCATATTCAAATCGTTTATGTTAGATTTATATGCACTTTATCCGTATCTTTCCATGTTTTTCACTGTATCCGGCAAAAATATACCTTTAGGAAGTAATAAAAACCATTTTGAGCCGACGAAACTCTAATTGGACGTATTTATAGGCAGTTGGTGTGGTCGGGCGACGTTTCCGTTAGTCGTCAATTTCCCCATACGCGCGTACAATTTATTTGTCAAGTTTTGTGAAAAACGTAGTATGCAAAAGAGAGCATTTACCCTGTTGCACAATCATTTCTTTCACCTTTCTGTAATGCACTCTTCTTCAGAGTGTGCTCAAATATTTCCCACGACTTTCGAATTGCATTCGAATTGCAATTGTTACTCTCACAATTATTTTTCTTTTCCCCGAGCCTTCGCATGTGTTCTCTAGATGCTACTTGTTTTTCACAAACATAGTAAATCTGATCTTTCCGTTTCGATGAAGGTACTCTCAGTAAATCTTACGACGTGAGAGGAAGGGGGGATGAATGCGGAAGGCAGATGTTGTTGTTGTTATGTGCTAACGCGCCCCTATTGGTGACTTGCCCTTTCCACAGTCCCCTTAAATACCTTTTATTATCGTACTTTTATCCTGGCAGCAAGTAAACGGAACCTTTAGGAAAAAACATCATTAGGGTGGGGATTAGGATCTTCATACGCAGTGGGGGTGGGGGGCTTGTTGGTTTTTTTTGCTGTCAACTGTTCCTTCGTTCATTCGATGTATTCTAAAACTAGTCCATTCAGCCGCAGAAGTTCTGACTAGGATGGTGATGAGTAAAGCAAACGTATAGGCGCTTTACTGACAGGTAACTTGAGAAGGTCCCCCTTTTGATCATCGCCATAAATGGTCGCGTTGACCGACGACCATTCTCGAAGAAATTAATAAGTGAAATTTGAGTCGTTATTTTGAATAAAAATATGAAGCCGTTTGCGTAAGAATCGAGCAGATTCGACCAGGTCTGGTACAGTCAAAAAAATTCGATTGTCTGAAACTTTGTGATTTGGGGTTCTTGAAGGTGCTGATGACGATGGGCATACTCATTTTTCACATTAAGCCTTCGTTGGCTCCAGACGACGTCACGTCGAAACATGTTTTTGTCTCTTTTCTCCGCACTCAAGAGTGCTAATTTTTTGAAAGTATGGTTCCGGGGCTAGTTTTTGATGCTGAACACGCCTGTCTTAAATATTTTTTATGAAAATCAACAATAATTTATATAAATAGAACTTTTCTCTAAGTGAAGAGCGAGCTTGCCACTCTACTGATATCGGACCGCAATGATGTGAGGATTCCATATCTCAAATTTGAGCCAATTCTGTCATGGAGTTTTTGAGTAAATCAACTTATAGTGTAAGCGCCTTGTAAGTAAATCTTCCCAGTCTTCCCCTTGCTGGCATCCGATCTCTTGATCTACCTTGTCCGTCCCATCGAGTCTCCCTTCCCATCGATCCCATCCCCGCTCCCTAAGGTCAGCCTCTCTGACGAGAGAGCATGGGAAAGGAAGAGAGTGTCGCTCTCTTCATTTCCCATGCTCTCTCGCCTTGGTCTGGAGCTCGCGTAAGAACGCGTTTTGAATAGCAATGGAGGATCTCTGAGAAGGATCAAACTGCTATTTTCTATTGCAAAATGGGCGTGAAGTTCGACTACTATATTCTTCCATCGTATCGCTATCGAGTTGTTCGATCATGTCTCAAGCTGCAAGAAATCTGGAGGGACGACTAGCTCAATCTGTCATCTCCGCATAATTTGGTGGTGTTCTTTCTTTTTTCCTTCATTTCTATTTGCACATTTTCGGTTTTCGCGTTGTTCCGTTTCTTTTTTCAGATGTCGGGAGATAAATGCGTATTCTCGATTCTTCCTCTATCATTCGAATGTGCTAAAGCTATTCATCTTCCCTGTATTGGACAACTTGAAAAGTGAGTTATTTGCCCTTACATTTCAATCATTTATTCGTGTCAGATTAACTTCGTTAAATGGTGTCTATCAAACTTTCGAGTGTGAGCATGTTATCGATCTGCTTTTGATCAGAGGAGGGATAGTAGTTGATTGGAGCGATGGAAACAAGGTATGATTATCAACATTATTAATTGTTTCGTAATAATATCTGTATGGATTCAGGTCAACGAAGTATTGGAGATGCTTGTATGTTCGAATCACAAATCGAACCTTCTCACATCTTGGAAGTTCAATAAGTTCGCTAATAAGGTCAACAACCGGAATCAACGTACCTGCTCGATACATAAGGTTTCATTTTCAATTTAGGTATTCCTAATCTCTTTTTTTCCAGATTCAGCATAGTCAAGGAAGTAAGCCAGTGAGCTATCGTACGTTGAGCAAGTCAAATGCAATGAGATTAATCGAGGCAACGGGAAGATTCTTTCACGTCGGAACGGGTGAGAGATTGTAATATTCTTGCTCCCTCTATAAATTAGTTCTGCAGGTATCTGCAAGCAGCATCACGATGCAATTTGTGGACTGAAATTTGAATGTTTCTCTTTTTCCGACCAAATCGGCATTGCAAAGGTATGAAAACCATTGGGTCGTGTTATTAAAAGCTCATTTCGAGGACTCGAATCAGAATGTTGTTGACGAACCTGATGACGATCTCGCTCGCTTTGATGCTCTTATCGACGAAAATGATACTCACTTGGACTCTGAGAGTGTCTATGCCCCTTCCCTTCATGATGAGACAGATCAAGATCCTCCGCACAGCGATACTAAGGATCAGGTATTTCATTACGAGTATTATCATTATCGCGATATTGTCTTGCTCATAGCGAGCAAATGCTCTTCGTGATATTGCCGCTTTATTCGGACTTTCTCGATTGACTAGTGAGCGGAACTGGACAAGTCTCAAGCTTGAAACGAGAAGAAGAAAAGTTTCCTTCGTTTTGCTTTCTTTTGATTTTTGAAACTGCTTTCCCTCAGGTTTCCTCCATGCTTCATCTACAGGATGAGCTTTTCAAGCTGTCTGCAGGATCCGAATGGGAACTAATGAAGAGAGAATGCATCATTAAGGCATGCATTATTCAAATTTCTAAGTATTGTTCTATTCGTGTTTAGACCGGTCAAATCACTGATTCTTCACGTGTTACAAATATTCTTCAATCGATCGACGAACGGCTAGAAGAGACGACGGATCGTCGTGCACGGCTTAGTCTCGTTTCTATAATGACAGGACATTTCACAGAAAGGGAGGTCAGTTGTTGTGTATAGCAGTGTAATCTTACACTCTATCTTAGTCTATCGTAGTCTAATAGTCCATTTTGAAGATCACACACGCTACTGGTGTCTCTCGGTATTACATCAGAGAAGCGAAGAAGTTTGCGCTCTACGGTCTCGATGAATTTTTAAGGCAGTTATCGAAATACGGCTGTCGTGCACACTCTCCATGTTACTGCTGCCAAGTACGGAGTCACTCTCATCGCGTATCTCTTCTCGGAACCGCAGTATGGCAAGGTTCGAATGAGTCATGAATGGATTCTATCTGTTTGAATAGGGTGCGGCTGACCGTCAGATAAGCCATTCGAAGAGAAAGCTCATGGATGAAGTGGATAAGGGAGGATACGGAAGAACCGCTGAGGAGATATTGAAGTCACTCTGCACTGAGCCACTGCTAAAGGTAAAGATTAGATCGAAAATCATTGAATAATTCATTCCTTCGCAGTCTTTTTCCTTCTACACAATCAAGGGGAATCAAGTGAAACGAGCAGAGGGAACCATTCCGGATATAACAACGCTCAGTTCATTCAGATACGAGGTAAATAGTAGATACTGTAGTTCATATATTGATTTATTCTGTCACAGAAGGAGGGCATTCGAGTGAGGAAGTTCGATACGATTGGTGACGGAGTTTTAATCTCGTACGATAAACTGGAACCAGTGGAAGTAGACTACGAGATTATCAGTTCGGGAGGTCATCTATCAATGTCTCCATCGTTCTGGGGTGAACTCAGTGATACTCCACCTAAAAAGAAGGTTGGTTCTGATAGAATTAACGGAGATTTATTATATTTTTAGGAAACAAAGGTATCGAATGAGGAGAATGAGGAGGAAGAGGCCGACAAGAAATTTCGCTGCACAGAGGGAAATTGCACTATGAAGTATACGACGATGCACGGGCTGAGTAAGCACATGCTAGTAGGAAAGCATAAGGAGAGGGAGCATTCGGATACAATCATTGATGCAGGTACTGTAGCACGACCATGACTCAACGATAGATAAGACATTTTCAGCAGCTAAGATCTTCTCTGAGTCAGTGGAAACGAATGAGAAGGCGTACCTTTCCATGATGTCTGATTCCTTCTCTTCTTCCCTCTCTCATGTTCGATCACTGAAATTGACAGAAGGATGGTCACTCCGAGAGAAGAGGAAGATTATCCCCATCGATCCAGAAGTTCGTCGTATCGTTCGGAAGTACTTCGTGGGACGAAGAAAGGAAGGAAAAAGGGCAGAAGCAAGATTCGTAGTTCGAATGCTTAGAGAGAAGACTGGAGCAGATGGATCTTACGTCTTTCCTCTCAATGTATGCTTGAAAGAATCTCAAGCTCAAGGCCTCATTGGAAGATTTCTTAAAGTAGAGTCTTCGAAGAAAGGTCTAGCTGCACTGGAAAGTGATTCGGAAGAGGCGATAGAAGAAGAGGAGAGAGAGGATGGAAGCGATATCGAAGCAGAGGTAAACCATTCAATACATAGCGTAATAGTTAGTGTACTTTCTCTTTGTCAAATTCACTTGTTTCTTCTCAGATCGCGGACACTCTGGCCGGGCAAACAGAGAAGAAGGGAAAAGGACGTTCGAGGAAGATCGAATTGATTTCACACTCAGAAACGAAGCGTTCAGAACGAAAGGTTGGCAATGAGATTGTTCGTGTATCACTGTTCATCATTAGGTGAAACGGTCGGTTAGCAAGAAGTCGGCTGGTCGATCGAAGAAACTGGTGCTATCTGATCAAGAGGACGATTGTGAAGAGACGGATGAGAAGAAGAGCGATGAAGAAGAAGACACTGAGGCATTGCTTGTGATTAAGGTTGTTTTAGTGAAATATTCAGTCGTATAATTATGCAATTACAGAAGGAGACTACTGCAAAGAAAAGAGGTCGTCCATCTAAGATTGCATTGGAAACTGTGACAGTTGAGAAGAAGGAAAGGGGACGAAAGAAGAAGAATGATACAGCCAAGGTGATACAGATCAATGATTCAAGTAAATGAATACTCTATTGCAGACCTCAGTCACGTCTTCTTCTATAAGAGTTCTTCGTGATCGGAAGAGAAAGAGTGAAGAGGAGAGGATTAACTACGAAGAGATCAGTTCGGCAGATGAATTGGATGATTACACACTGATGATGAATGCTGTAATGGAAGGAGATAATTTCAAGGAAATCTTCTCAGACGAAGAGTAGCTCAACTTTTACCATCGATCATTAAGCACTTAGAAATGTTTGTATCTTTGATCTAATGATTTCTTGTTACGCGTTGAAAGTGTAGTTCTGTTACTGATTTTTTTACTGGCGTTACTGATTCTGTCATGGCCAGATGCGAGCGGTAAGAAGAAGAAGCAAAGTACAGAGTACAGAGTACAGCTTGAGACATGATCGAACAACTCGATAGCGATACGATGGAAGAATATAGTAGTCGAACTTCAAGCCCATTTTGCAATAGAAAATAGCAGTTTGATCCTTCTCAGAGATCCTCCATTGCTATTCAAAACGCGTTCTTACGCGAGCTCCAGACCAAGGCGAGAGAGCATGGGAAATGAAGAGAGCGACACTCTCTTCCTTTCCCATGCTCTCTCGTCAGAGAGGCTGACCTTAGGGAGCGGGGATGGGATCGATGGGAAGGGAGACTCGATGGGACGGACAAGGTAGATCAAGAGATCGGATGCCAGCAAGGGGAAGACTGGGAAGATTTACTTACCATAGGAATCGCGAGAGAATGTAGCAAAAACAAGCCCTTCGAGAACAACTTGCAAAAAGTTTGTCCGATTTCAACCAAACCGTGATGGTATAATACCATAAAGGCCTCATTTCGGAAAATATTAGTCATTTGTCCCATAACCGGTTTTTAGGAAATATCCGGCCTTAGAGCCGGCTCTGACGTATCTCAACTCTCCGATAAGATAGAAAGTCGTTCTTTGGACCAAAAAATGCGGAAAATTTTTCTGAATTTTTCGTAGACTTTGAACTAAGCTCAACTCTCCGAAATAAAAAAGTTTTGATCTAAAACCATTTCCGAACTCGTTTGAAAAATTATCTCGCTATCACCCATACGACTTGCAGGGATTTTTATTGTAGAAAATGTAAGAAGTAGTCCATGGACATCTAGGAAAAAAATTTGGGGAGAATCGAAGA
>LS486795.1:100851-122333 GCA_900490705.1 Pristionchus arcanus | reverse complement strand
GAAAAACACCGAGTTGGAGGGAAGTGTTTTTGAATAACAAGGGAGGATGTATATATTTTGACCCCGTTCAAAAGTGGGATGTGTTCTTGAATAGTTTTGGCATCGTTAGGAATCAACACTTGCATACTTTTCCATACTCATTCGCTCACTACGACCGATAAAAGATTTCGAAAAATCGTGAAATGGCACTTCCTTCAGCTTCTCTAGTTACAAACCGAGCACATTTAATGGAAGTATGGACTGATTGACGCAAAGAGATTTTTCTACCAAAGATAAGGATGAGTTTCTGCATTCCTGAATGGTTCTCGAAGAAAGCATCTGAAAAAAAGATTCGTAGAAAAATAAGCAATTGCTGATCATGAGAATATCCTGAAGCCTGGGCTGATCGGAGTCACCAAAATGCATGACTTGTAATTCTGTAATGCTAGTGTATCTAATATTAGTGTAGTCAAATCAACACGCATCTCTCCTCTCTGAGCTCTCGACTTTCTAAAAAAAAGCGGTAGACCATCTGGTTCGCGCATTCGTATTTGATCATTGTTGTCTAATATTGCTTACTCATTCTTCCGCGTGTCTCAACTACAAGTTGTATTATCATCTAATCCGCTCACAGCTACTGTACGCCGATCTTCATATTCCACCCACGTGGTTATCGACATAGAGAACGCCGTTGCTTTTTTCTCAATATGATCGTGAGAATGAGAACCATTTTGTTCTAGGTAGAATAAGGAAATGATTATTCAGAATTCATTTCACCTGTAATTCTCTCATTTTTTGTACTTAGATAATACCGTACTATCAGATGCGTTAGTAAACATAATATTTATACTTTTTCCTGGAAATACTTGCCTAGAGGCGCAACATGATAACATTTATTTTTAAATTTTCGCTAATCCACATCGTTCATTCTAGCTCAGTTTATCTGGCGCTAGACCTGATCTCATTACTATGTACCTATGAGCCATCATTTTACTGTTCGTAACCAGTAGCTTGTTTTGAACACACTTCAATAGACAATAAGATGAAGAATCTCCTCAAAGCATGACCGCACGACATTTGTCATTGCGGCTCCGAGAACTCATTAGATCAGATTTCTCCATTCACACTCGTTGTTCGCTCTCACATTTTGTTTTCTATTGAATGTGGCAAATTGTGTACGCGAAAAAATACATTTTCTTGCATTTCATATGTCAATCAAAAATTTTGATTTTCAATCTCAGATTCGTGACATGATCATACTCGCTATTCATGTCTCCCTCCTTCTCTTTGGTTTCGTCATGAGTATAATGCTTCTGCTCGCGATATTTAGAGGAACACCACAAACGATTAAGGTCAGCCCTCTTTATTTCTTATTCCACTCGTAGAATCTCTCATAGCGTACCCAAACATTACGAACCCTCTCATTTCTTGTATTTACGTATATCGATAAAAAAAACTAGCTAACTAAGAGTTTGATTTTGTGCTCATTCAGAACTACTCTGTACTTCTCTTCTGGGGTGCATTCATTGATTTTATAGCGATAGCAGCCGACATTTTGAGTATGGAAAGGTCAATATCGATTAGAAAATGAAATGAATAATTTCACTCCGATTAGTCCTTGCAGATTGACAATTTCGATGCCCTCATTCGTTTTTATTGCTGTCGGTCCATGCACTTTAATCTCCGATGATTTCTGTAATTACTGTGACTCGTTCTTCTGCGGAACTGTAGTCCAGTCAACGATCATTCAGTGTATCTCCTTTTGGTATAGGTGAGCTAATCATAAATCCACTTTCTCATGATATTTTATTCTGATTGCGAATATTATCACAACCTCCTCCTAGCGGTTTGATGCTAAATTTGATGGTGTTTCTTTCCGCTCTTCCGAATATTGCACACATGGTCTGTTCAATATCTGTTAGGAAGAAAAGAGAGATATTTCAGGTTTTCTTCAAGCATATGAAGGCGTATGATCCTGCTTTGCTCAAAGCAGTGCAAACAATTTATCCTCAAACAAATTGGACCGGAGAAGTCCTTTATGGTCATTAAAGCTCGAAATTTTAAATATTTTTAACAGTGTTTTAGGACTCTCTGATATCTTCGATCCAGCCCAGTCGGCTGCCTTTGGCTATTTTTATGTTGTAATGCCAATTGCTGTCGGATTTCTGATAACATTCAGAAACCGAGTCTGCAAAGTCAGCTACAATTCTCATATTGTTAGAATATTTTTCCAGACATTGCATAAACAACGCGAAGGCCGATCTATGAGCAATAAAACGTACGCTATGCATCAAGTTTTTATCAAGGTTTTATTTTTATTTATTTTTAATATATATTTTTTATTTTCAAGGTTTTATTATTATTCCAAAACTTTACATATCTGATAAGTTTAGATGCTCACAATTCACGCTCTGCTTCCTATAATAATCTGCATCGGTTGCGCAAGTCTTTTCCTGATTATTCTCGGCTTTTACTGCCCTGAGTTCGAAGCGTTCGTATTTGTGGTTCGGATTCTTTATAATTATTTATAATACCATATTTTAAGCTAGCGATGATTCCACCGGTTGCCAATCCAGCAGTTACTATTTGGTTCATGAAGCCATATAGAACGTATGTTATTTGGGTTATCTTTTACTTATTTATTCAAAACTATTCCAGTTACGTCGCGCGTATTCTTTTCTGTAATCGTCTGAGAGATGTTTTCCCAACAGGATCGTCAGTTGTCGGAACACGTAGTCGAGTATTAGCAACGGAACAGAATGTCATCATGACTGTATCGCAGCAATGTCGCACACCGCCACGCATAATGCCTGTGAAAGAGTTGAAAAATAGAGAAAGAACCCCGGATATTCTTCATCCAGGGGGAGTGAAACATGGTACTAGGGGAGAGTGAAAAATACTTGCACCTTTCCAATCTTTCTTCACACATGTTTTAGTTCACCTTTGAAGTTGTCCACTTGAACTCACACCGAACGTTAAATAAATAAATAAACATTTATAAAAAAACATGAGAAGAGCGTATGCTCACGAATGAATCCATACCTACACGTAGAAAATCACACTAACCACGCTTGCATGTTTGCAAGTACCGGGAATTTGGAAACATATTGATTCTGAAAACATGATTCCCGCGTGAGCTTTGTACGATACGAATTGCTCATACTGGGTGATGTGAGCGGATTCACCCAGGCGGGTTGCGCCGGCGTCCGGGCGACGGCGTTGATGCTGATTAGTTGGAAGGACTGCGTCGGCATTCCCAGGTAGCGAATCTCCTTTATGGGCAGTAGGAAGGATGAGTGCATTCGGACGATAAAGTAATTTCCACGAGTCAACCTTCCGCTGAGCGAGAACGTGATTATGATCAGGGGGCGCACCCGACTCATTCTCATTTGTCTAGGTCTGCAGCATATGAGCCCGTTTGCGTAAGAGTCGGACAATATTGTCTGAACTCCGTACAGGGTAAAACATCGGTTCACAGGAAACTTTAATTTTAGATACTGTTCAAGGTGCTTAATAACCTAGACCATTTCATTTTATATGCAAATCGATATTTCGGTAGTTACAAATGATCAAAGATCAGGCCAATTTTCACCTTTTGTGTTCTAGCGCCAGAACGGTTATAGATATTGAAAAACTTTGTGTAGAGACTACTCTTCATTTTTCATGATAAAATCAGAACAATTTTTGAAATTTTGAATTTCACGAAAACCACCGTGGTAGCATCAGTATTTAAGGTGTGAACAATTAGTGCAAAATTTAATTCATTGGGGAACGTTAGGGATATGAAAACAAGATTATCTACGTCGGTAGTTCGCATAACTCTCAATTCCAGCTGAGATATGAATTAAATAGTGGCGCAACTACGAAGAGACGGTTGGCTCCGTCCATTCCCTTCCCCTTGCGCAGGATGGTACCCGAGCTCGAGAGGGAACAGAACATGTCTCTTCTAGCTCAGCTGGTAGGATGACTGTCTTGCGAACTACATGCCGTTGGTTCGAATTCTTTTTGCTGCAGCTTTTTTGCAACATTTTTAGCATCTTTCATTTTGACACCGTTTATTTATTTTTCACCTTTAGCTCATCGAATGTCGAACATCATCATATAAACCACTCACAGCGACTGATGTCTTACTCTGATAACAAATCCCCCTTATCTCTTTGATGCTCTCGCCCTCGTTGTTACTCCACTGTGCTGTGCGCGGTTTACATGATGACGTTCAATTTTTATGTACATACGAGGAGAAATAAATATACGGTGTCAAAATGAAAGATGCTAAAAATGTTGCAAAAAAGCTGCAGCAAAAAGAATTCGAACCAACGGCATGTAGTTCGCAAGACAGTCATCCTACCAGCTGAGCTGGAAGAGACATATTATGTTCCCTCTCGAGCTCGGATACCATCCTGCGCAAGGGGAAGGGAATGGACGGAGCCAACCGTCTCTTCGTAGTTGCGCCACTATTTAATTCATATCTCAGCTGGAATTGAGAGTTATGCGAACTACCGACGTAGATAATCTTGTTTTCATGTCCCTAACGTTCCCCAATGAATTAAATTTTGCACTAATTATTCACACCTTAAATACTGATGCTACCACGGTGGTTTTCGTGAAATTCAAAATTTCAAACATTGTTCTGATTTTATCATGAAAAATGAATAGCAGTCTCTACACAAAGTTTTTCAATATCTATAACCGTTCTGGCGCTATAACACAAAAGGTTAAAATTGGCCTGATCTTTGATCTTTTGTAACTACCGAAATATCGATTTGCATATAAAATGAAATGGTCGAGGTTATTAAGCACCTTGAACAGTACATAAAACTGCATTTTTCTGGGAAGTGACATTTTACCCTGAACGAACTGTGTTCGACTTTTACGCAAACGGGCTCATATTCGATGCGCTGTACACCGCAACCGGCCATCAGGTGCGTACTATTTACCACTTGTGTAAACAAATCGGCGAAATTCACTCCTGCCTGTGCTCAGCTGTCGACAGTATTCAGTATTCCTGATTAGAGAAGCTGAAGGAAAAGCCATTTCCCGATTTTTCGAAATCTTGGAGCGGTCGTACTTAGCAAATGAGTATGGAAACCTAGGGAAGAGTTGATTCCTATCGATCACAAATCTATTCAAGAACATATTCCAGGTTTGAACGGGTCAAAATATTCACATTCTTCCTTCTTATTCAAAAAGTCAACTCGGTGTTTTTCGGCATTTTCCTGATTATTGTGTCTAATATGCAAATTAGATAAGCCATTGCGCTTTTCAAAGCTTTGAATAGAAGAAATATAGTAACTGAACACATTCCATAGTCAAACACTTCGATATGTTACTTCCTTAATTTGTGAAGGCCGTCTAATTTTTATGAAACCTCTTCCTTCAGGCACTCTATTCCTGATACAATACAAATAGTGTAGGCAGCAAATGCAATGGCCGATATGATTTTTGAACGACATAACATAGCCTGGCTGCAAATAGCATTTCTCAGGCCACAATCGCAAAGCTTTGCAGGGGCGCGATCATTTTCCAGCTGTCGATCGTGCTTGTGCGACTGAACGAAGAAACATGATCACTTGATGACCAAGCACTAGCTCTATCCACTTCTGGCCTCCCCACTATTCCCCGTATCATCCGGCATGACGAGCATTCGTGCAGTCGCACTTGATCTACCATTTCCTGATTTTTGTTCTGCCATATATCAGCTACAACAAATGTTATCAGCCATTCCTCTCACACCCATTGTATTCCCATATTCGTATTCTACTGATGGTTTTCTTGTTATCGCGGCTGTGAACGGTGCTACCTTTATTCGTTTCGCAATGTGTGGTTGTGAGAATAATAAATCAGCCTGAAAATTTGTTGATTAGCAAATGATCATTCCATGTGATCATAGATCATAGATCATGATCATGATGATGATCATAATGATCATAGATCTTTCCATGTGATGAAAACCTTATTGTTTTAACTCTATTCAGTGCGCTTGACTAATCTTTATAACTACGACTTTCTTAGCTGTATTGCTTGCAGTTTCCATCGTTTGCGCTTAAAAAATATGATACATGCCTAAAGTTATCCAGAACGGATGAAAGCTCATTTTACAATTGTCTCGATAATATTCATTCTCTGGTAATTGTAACAAGCACGATCTAATCACCATACCACGACGAGGCTTCAATTATATGTAACCAGTGGATTGTTTTTCCGCACACTCCAATATTGCTATTGAACAATGTCGCTATTGAATCTCATTCTCTGAGTTGGGAAATCTACAACTCGGATAGGTATAGGCGAGAAAGAGGAAGAGACCTCAATTTCACGACATTTGGTTTAGCCGGCTTCTCTGGGTAGAGAATGAGACTAGAATCTCCTGAAGATATTTCTCATACGTGCTTCAAAAACTCAATTCAGATTTAAAATTAGTTTGTTCTTGCAATTTCACACTCACAGTTTTTAATCCAAATTGATACATAGCGTAACTCGTGCACTGCTCTATATTCGCCTTCAGTAACACTGATTATATTCAAATCAGATTCGTGAGATGAGCTTCATCCTCGCCTTTCATCTCTCCCTTCCTACCTTTGGTTTCATCATGAGCATGCTGCTGCTGTTGGCGATATTCAGAGGAACGCCAAAAACTATTAAAGTATGTTGCCTTCCGATGTACTTCTATAGCAACTGCATCCTTTTGGGGATGGGGTTGTGATATTTTTTGGGGGTCGTTTTCCGAGAAATTGTGGCGTGTGCTACATGTCTGAAACTATGCATATGTTCGACAATACACCTCAGATCTAGGCAGACCTATGTTGTTCTTATTTTCGCACAGGAATGTCCTTACATACGCAGCGATCAAAACACGCATCGCAGTGTATCCTAAGAACGCCCTCATTTTTCATCCACACCTCTCATAGAAACTTGTATGACAACGTGATACAAAAACGTGGTACACAATTCAATAAAATAAATCATAAATATAAGTATAAAACTTTGATTGTATGTTTATTCAGAACTACTCCGTGTTGCTCTTCTGGTGCGCTTTCAATGACCTCGTCGCGATTGTTTCCGAATTTATGGGAATGGAAAGGTGAGGACAACTCTCTGACTAGAAAATAGTGCTTGACTTCTAGAAGCATTTGATGAAAACTACTATTCTTCCGGCCGTTCTTAGATCGCTTAAGAGACCTTACACGAGAAAATGTACCTTTTGGGAGAGGGTCACGGATGATATTTTTGCAACCCAGGCCAATATTTTTTTGGTAAGGTTCCCATGCCGAGTGCTGATATTTGGCCAAATATGAAGGGTTATAGTGCACTCCCCGAAAAGTTACAGACCCGGCCCAAAAAAAGTCAACGAAAATAAATATGCTCTTTTTTTATTTGCCCCGTAGTATTTTTTCACGTAGAATCCGAAAAACTTAGTGAAAAATGCATGCGGTATCGTTGAAAGGTCGAAATTGATAATTTTCTACGTTTTTAATTTTTCCTGAAAATTTTTTCCATCTGTAAACATTTTTAACCTCGAAATTCGGATTCTACGTGTAAAACTACCCCTCACAGTATTTTTTTCAAAGGGATACTAATGAGCGCCCGAACAGCGAGACTTCTGAAATAAGGCCAACCACGCCATTTTTCACAAAATGGTCAATACCTAGAGGGCACAGAATATCTAACCAACAGTTGAATAAGCCTCAAATGAAGTTTTTTTCGTTATTTTTAACCTTTTTACGATTTTTCGTCAACAGTTTGACCATATCGGTGTACTTGACTCACACCGATTTTTTTCACATAAGGGTCCCCCCTTATGTGAAAATCCGGATTTGGTGTCGTATTGGAATTGACCACTATAACCTGTACAATCGCACTCAAACTTCGCAAACTATCATAAAAATGAATTTTTAGGTACATTAAAGTACTTTATCATGGGTCGGAGGTCCTATTTCGACATGACCACAATTCCGGTTTTTTCACATAAGGGGGGACCCTTATGTGAAAAAAATCGGTGTGAGTCAAGTCCACCGATATGGTCAAACTGTTGACGAAAAATCGTAAAAAGGTTAAAAATAACGAAAAAACTTCATTTGAGGCTTATACAACTGTTGGTTAGACATTCTGAGCCCTCTAGGCATTGACCATTTTAGGGGTAGTTTTACACGTAGAATCCGAATTTCGAGGTTAAAAATGTTTACAGATGGAAAAAATTTTCAGGAAAAATTAAAAACGTCGAAAATTATCAATTTCGACCTTTCAACGATACCGCATGCATTTTTCACTAAGTTTTTCGGATTCTACGTGAAAAAATACTACGGGGCAAATAAAAAAAGAGCATATTTATTTTCGTTGAAAATTGCGACTTTTTTTGGGCCGGGTCTGTAACTTTTCGGGGAGTGCACTATAACCCTTCATATTTGGCCAAATATCAGCACTCGGCATGGGAACATTACCAAAAAAAATATTGGCCTGGGTTGCAAAAATATCATCCGTGGGGTAAGTCCGTTCTATCGTGGAAGGTCTCTTAAACACTTTCGCCGTCATGAATACACTATTATTATCATAACGATCAATCTTTCCAGAGTTGCATTTCGGCTTCCTTCCCTAGTGTTTATTCCGGGCGGTCCTTGCACGTTGATCTCCGTTGATTTCTGTAATTACTGTGACTCATTTTTCTGCGGGACAATCATCCAGTCAGTCATCATTCAATGCATCTCGTTTTGGTACAGGTAAGGCACGATGCAATCTACAAATTCTCACGATATTTGATTTCGATTGCGCATTTTATCAAAGCCTCCTCCTGGCTTCATCATGCTAAATCTCATTGTACTCGTTTTCGCTGTTCCCAATATTGCTCACATGGTATAAATTCTTTCTAGAGGGGAAATTCAAACGAAATCTCAGATCTACTTCAAGTACATGAAAACCGTATATGATGATCCAACTTTGCTGAATGCAATACAGACACTTTATCCTGCGATAAATTGGACCGGAGCACCACTTTATGGTCAGTAACATGCAGCATTATCAGATACGAGCTATTATTGTTCAGGACTTTCTGACCTTTGGGATCCACCACAGTCCTTTGCTCTTTTCTATTACTATGGTGTGGTGCCTATTCTGGTGGGCTTTCTGATTCTATTCAGGAGCCGAGCGGTCAATGTAAGATTGCTTTTCACGTTTTTTCTGAATGAAATATATTGGTTTCTCAGGCTCTGTCTAATCAGCGCGACGGCAACGCAGCTATGAGTGAAAAAACGTACGCAATGCATAAACTATTTCTGCAGGTAAAAAGTATAAATTTTATAATATTTCACTGCAATAAATAACTTCAGCTGCTAACAATTCACGCACTGCTCCCAGTAATCATTGGCATTGCATGCGCGAGTCATTTGTTGCTAATTCTCGGAATTTACAACCCGGAGATTGAGGCGTTTACGTTCCTGGTTCGGATTTGTGTCATTATTTTCAAAAAAAAATTGTATCTAGATAGCTATGATTCCTCCAATTCTCAATCCAGGAATTACGATTTGGTTTATCAAGCCGTACCGAGCGTGCGTTTTGTGTTATTTATTCTCGACAATTTGATTAATTCCAGTTACGTCGCGCGCATTCTCTTCTGTAATCATTTCAAACGTATCTTTCCTTCGGGATCAACTTCAAACGCATTCGAATCACGCGTTCCGGCTAGCGAAAAGAATAAGAAGACTTCCGTATCGCAGCAAATGGGTACACGATGACAGCAGTCTCGTTCGTAATTCTCTTCATTATCCACCTACGCCACACCTTCAGCTTCCCTGTCTCCCATTGTGCGAGTTTTTATTTACCTGTAATAAGTTGTCCACACGTGTATCTAATAAATTATCATTTATAAAACAATAGAGAAGTAATAGCGCAGATATTGGTTACTAATGGAACCACACTTGCACGTAGAACTTGTGTTTTCGCTTCCATCCGCGTGTGGGCGGTTTCGCTTCAGCCACAAGCTGATAATTCGTTCGCAGAGTGATCATCTTCTTCCCATCGCTTTCGCTAATTATTTCGAACTGTTCGCCAAAAGACTGCTCGCTTTGCCGGCCCTGTAGGATTGTTTTCACATCTGAAAGAAGTGAGAAGCTACACCTCCATTCGCTGGTCCAGTCCCTCTTCGATTGTGGTCGTTTCGAGTGGCCTGGATGTGCGCACGTACCAATAACCTTCGATCGATCTATCGTAGCGCATCTGAAAATTGGTTTTAGTTTCGAAATTCCTGAATGCATACTCGAACGATCTCCATGAAGCTGCCGACGTCGAGAATAAGATTGTGCGATTGAAAATCGACGAATTGTGCCAAAGAAGCTCGGAAATTGCAGTCACTTGGAGCATCATCCGCCTGCAATTTAGTTGATTTTTTCTGTTGTTGGTCGATGAAAAAGCCGGATTGAGTGTTGAAGGAAATGAGCGAAGAACAAAGAATAGCCAGAAAGTCATCAAACCTCATCGGAAAATCGTCGATCCAGCAGCTCGAGCGATGGGTTCGTCACTGCACTTGCAAGAGCCTCGATGAACAAAGGTGTGATGAGCTTTGTAATCTCTCGAGCCATGATGTGCAGCTTCTTCGGTCGTAGTTTGAGCAGCCACTCCGTTAATCTAAAAATGATTAAATCTCTGGAGAAATGATTAAATCTCTGGAGAGATCTGTAAAACTTTATTGCCAGCAAATTTCGCAGTTTGTGAAAATTTAGAGCAGAAATCGAAGCAAAACCTGTAAAACTCACGAATCAATGTCCACATTGCCGAAAAATATATTTAGATTCATTTCGCGATCAGGAATGCAGATGTATCTCTCGCAAAGAGCGAAGTACGGATCCATGGGCATCTACAATTACACTGGTCATCGCAGGCAATAGGGCTCGAAAGAGCTCCGTCTTCTCATTTTGCGCACATCATTCTTCCCCGACAGAGAAGGGGGGAGCACTTTACATACGCACTCGCTCACTTTGCATGAACCGAGCTGAAAGGCCAGGACGGGGGGAGCGACCGCTCTCCCCGCTCTGTGATTTGAATCGAGCGGGAAATTGCAGTTCTTTCGTGTATTGGCGCGAAATTTGCATCCATTCTTCACGCTTATCTGGAGAGAACAATGGGGGTCAGAACGCTGTGTGCGCACTCTCTCGCCGCTCGAGTGGTCGCGAAAGATTTGTGCAAAATGAAGAGACGACGCTAGAATATAGAGAACGTTGCGGGTTTATATTGCGTGATCTCTCAAGTGATAGAGACGATCATACCTTGATGTCAATGACGATTTTCATGAAGTCGAATCGCTGCTCGGCAACTGAAATCGCCTTGAAGGCTTGATGAAGTGCAGCAACGCAAGCGACAACATTGCTCGACGCTTCCTGATCCTGCATTTATAAATTAGTGATATCGATATTTGCCAAGAAAACATACTCGACATATCTCGCAATCTCCGTGGTCACTGTTGTGTTCGTCAAATGTCTTATCCAATACGGTATAAGTTCCGTAGATAACTCGAATTGTGAGCCTTTTGCGGCCGTTCTGAACAGAAATAGTATACTCAATGTCAATGCAGCAATGATTAATGGGCACGAGCCTCTTCAGTAACAGTCAGGGAAAGCCTTCGAAAAGAGAAACGGTCGTGCCAATATCTCAACATTAATGCGAACCGATCGGATGTCCAGCGTCTCGCCTAATTTGCGAACCATTGCATTCATCGCTTGACTCGTTGCGGACAACCGCCTTAGGTCTGCCCTGAAAAAATAGAAAAATTACTCTTGACAAGGGAAAACTACGAATGAGGGCAGTCATGACAAACATAATTCGTTTCGTCATTCACATCTCTCGTAGCTCGGACTGAGATTCAAGAGATGCATTCTTTGACCCTGGCTTCCCTGCGCAGTCCGTGCTCTTACTCGTCAAGTCGCGAGAATACTTGCAGAATGGATCGCTCGGGTTGTCGAGAGAGCAGATCCTGAAGAGATTGACTACCACTGCTGAGAAACAAGACTAACCTCGTCAGCTACGGTTACTGCACTCTGAAATCTTGCGCCACTGGGAGCCACAAGCGCTGTGTCCTGCTTGCGCCGTTTGGAGGGTGGCGGCCGTGAGCTCATCTGACGGCACTTTTCTTCGTTTGGGGACATTTTTACGTAAAACAACATCTGTAACGGCGCATCAGACACATCAAATACTATGGCAAGCAAATGTCTAGGAAATAATGAGCCCCAAATGCACAAGGAACCGCCCACATGCGAGCAAGATGTTTAGAGGGAGCGACATGCTGAAAGAACATGCCATCGCTGACTCACTTTCTCCTATTGGTGTCGGTTGACGAGAGTGAGAGTGTGTGCGGTAAACGGAAATAGGGAGAAAGAGAGAAAGAGAGAACGTGAGAAGACAAACAACGACAGGACATAACGCGTTTCGCCGCGATTGGAATCATTTTAAAATTGCAAAATGTGAAGCGAATTATTCTTATTTACGAATGGATGCTTCATTCTCGCGCTGACGATTGGAGATAAATACAAATGGTTTATCAAGTGAGCTATTGCGCGTGGTCGAGAAACCAATCGCCGGCTTCTTCTCTCTTCACTGATCTCGCTCGTGTAATGTACGGAGATCGATGCAGAGTGATGATGTCCCATCGAGCGGACGGATCCGATTGAGTGTTGGCCGTCAGCTAAAATTACATCGTTTTCTGGGCTGGAAAGACTCACACTTCAAGTATTGAGATAAGAAATAGCGTGCAAAAGTGATCGAGTGACGATAATATTAAAACCAATTTTGCAACTCTGCTTACCATGTGAATCAAATCGTTGCCGTGCTCCTTGGGAATGGCTTGCGTGAACGCTTGTCCCTTCTTCACTCGCTCGATCATCCTTCCGTAATCTCGAGGAAGGTGCTCGCTCTCGGTGAGGAAAGGATGCCTTCCTAGTGCGCACTCGCACAGCATCACCGCCCAGCCCCAGACCTCGGACGTGAATCTGAATAGGTGGTCTTCATGCGGAAATAGGAAAAGTCAAAGGAACAAGCTTTTATGTTCCCAGCGAATTCTGCGCGAAACCCATGAAAATACCAGAGCAACGTCAAGTCTTTTGGCTTTCTTCTTTTGCGTTTGTGGTAAATTGTCATGACTGTTAGTGCTAAAATGGGGCACAAGAAGGGGAAATCTTCGATACCTGTAAGCCAATCCCAGCATCCTTTCAGGCGGCATGTACAGATTATCGCCCAGATACGTGTTGGCAACGGAAGAGTTGTTGGGCAGGATTCTAGCCAGGCCCATGTCCGCCAGTTTGACGTCCCCGCTAAAGGACACCAGTACGTTCGCGCGCTTTATATCTGAAAATTGGCATTAAAAATGATTATAAATTATTATTACCTCGATGCATGATCTTGATTTGCTTCATGAAAGTGAGTGCATCAAGAATTGAGTAGGCAACTACAGATAGAACTGGAGGTGGAAGAATCCCGTAACTGGATGATTTCATATATTTTCAGATCAATATGAAAGATGTACCTCTCCAAACTCCCGCCGTCCATGAATTCGAACACGAGAAATTTCAGTGCTCCCTCGCGAAAATCTCCGAACAACCGAACGATGTTTGGATTGTTTTCGCACTAAAAAATGAATACAAAAATTTTTTTTTTGAAAAATGGAATGAATCAAGCTCACTTTTCTGAGCGCATTCAATTCCCTTTGAAACTGTTTCTTGGCAAATTCCTCGTCTCCCCACTCTATCGCCTTTATGGCGAAATTTTCACCGGACATGTTGTTGACGGCCCTGCAAAAGATGTACGTACTGAACTTTGAATATGTTTTGTTCTTGTAAGCTCAGGGAATATTCGCTTGTGTAAGAATATGACGAGCTTCAATATTAAGGGAATATAATGAAAAAGAGAATTACTTAAAAAAGATTATTTCCATACATCTGCCAATACGGAAACCAAGCTTGGGAAATAACTCACAGATGGCAAGTCCCACTTGCGCCCTGCCCGAGCATCCGAATCATTGTGAAATGGTGCGCGGAGAGTCTCTCTTCCTTCAACGAACCATTCGGTAGGTCCGGTTCGAAGACATCGTCTCCCTCTTCCATGACCTCGTCATCTGGGAACAATTGTAACTGACTTTCAAAGTAATCTTACTTTGACGGAAAACACATTGACGGAAAACGGTCAATATCAAGAAGAAGGGATTATAGCACTTTCCCCTTCAGTTTTTACCCTACGCTCTAGTGAAACACAATTGGAACAGATAAGAGCAAGGCGTATGAAATGTCAGAATAAAATTCCACTTTTCATTCAGAGTGTTCGTTCACATTGATTTGGCTGGTAAGAGAGAGAGAGAGAGAGAGAGAGTAATAACAAAAAAAGGGATTCAATAGTTTGGCAGTGCTCACCTTCGACCTCGTAGATGTCCATCGTTCCGCGCGCTTTGAGAAGTGCGCAGAATCGTTCGAACTGGACATCGTCCTGCACGAGTACTGACTCGCCCTGGTCAAGAACTGCAAATATTTGTGCATTTAGGAAAGACAAATCACATTTTTCGAATGATACTGTATTACTGTATTTTTTTCTCCAGAGCGGAGAATTTTAGCTCCAGAACAATACAACAACTCTGCAATAATCTACTTTTAAGGGAAACACATTTTTGGACCAATTATGATTTAAAAACTTGTGGAACGAACATTCGAATGCGACCGCCGTGAGGTCAGCCAGGTGACAGAATAGGTATAGGCGAGAAAATGCTTCGGACGGGACATCGAGGAAGCGGACAGGCTGACCCACCCGATGAATTGTTACTCGCATGGGCGATATGTCCAAATTCATTACTTCGCTAAAAATATTGGACTATATATTTATAATATTTAATTAAATGCGATTCATTAAATGATGAGAAAGAAATATTTTTCAACGCTTGAAACGATACATTAAATTCAGTAAAATGTGAAAAGTGAACGATGAATTCAGCTAAAATGTAATCCGAAAGAAGAAGCGAAGGAAGAAACAATCGATGGAAACGCACGGGTAATCTCTCTCTTTCTCTCCTTTTATCACTAAATGCGTCCTCGGTGTATGATAAAACCTGCCTAGATAAGAGGCAATTGCGCGCAAATACACGCTCTGCAAAAATATGATTTTCGCAACGCTCTATAGATCCTGAGATGTGCAAGAAAACGTTGTGAAATGATTATGAAAAATTTGCACATCTAGACTACAAAACCATTGCGTTTCAGTGTGAAATAAAGTTAGAGGCGTGCCACGTAAATTTATCATGCTCGATGAGCCAGTCTTACAATACAAATCGAAATGTATAACTATTTTTCAAACCAATTGAAAAAAATAATTTATTGGAGAGGGACAATTTGAGACAGGGACAGGAAAAAACAAGTTGTACTGTAGGTTTCTCATGTTCGCCTTCCGAAATGAGCCACGCGATGTTCAGCTCTGCTGAGATAGAGAAGGGAAAGTGGGCATGGAAAGTGAAAGCATGGTGGGGTAATGAAACTAAGAGTGGAACAGCAAGGGAAGGGCGTGCACAACCGGTTGCATTCGTTCTCGATGCAAAAAAGACGAGATGCTTGTTCTTTTTTTTGTTATTTTTTAATATTTTTTTGTTTCTAAACTCAGGCTCATATTTCAGAATTCTTGATCATATGATGCAACGAAAACATGGAGAATATGCGATGTTGTCGGCGCATCGTGGGGAAACTTTTCAGACTAATCAATATTTATGCCGTTCGCCAAAGACGCTTTCCAAATTCAAAACTGCAGGAGGTTGAGCTGCTATCGGGTTATCCTTTTTTGTTCAATGTTTCTTTATCTCTGCGCTCTCTTCATATTTCTCCGTCATTTCACAAAACAGACTGTCTTTTTTTGTCGTCTGACAGGATAAATATTTTCGATAGTGGCAAAAATATGGTTACTAACTAACGAGATTTTTTCAGTAACTGATCAGTTTAAAAGATTGTGGCAAACAGAGTAGAACATTCCCAGCATATCAAAAAAAAGTCTTCAAATGTCCTCTGCATTCCTTCTTTTCTTGGTCTTCTTCGCATTAGTGGCTGTCATGCACATCGGTACGGCCATTAAAAAATCACTTCGTGATCGTAATTTTGAAAATCGATCTCTTTTCACAGATGCCGCCTACGTGGAGGCGTGCGCTGAGGTGTGCGGGCGAATCAGCCGCGAGAGAGATGCTTGCTGCAGGTTGTTTTCGCTATATTTCTTTTCGAAACTATAGCTAAGAAAATACCTCGAATCAGCAAAAATTGCATCAAAACTACTGATTTTCAGAGCTCACGGATACTCGGGAATGAGTGGATGCGCTGTCTGCTACTGAGAATCATCATGGATGTACATTTCTGGGATATGTTTGGGATATATGTTTTTACTAACATGGGACGTTTGGAGGTGTGGTGGTGCAATATGATTATGTACGACATGATAAAAATGTATGAACACACATTTCTCGTCCAATAATTCTAGTCTAATTATTCAAGTATTCTTTTGGCGATTCGTGTAGGACTCCGGTACGACGTGTGTCATCTTGATTTATTGAAAACTGGGACAACAAATATCGGAAAGTGCGCAGCTCATCGGGTTAACTTCATTCCAATTGAATGGGTTTTGCGCATTCTCTCGTCGCATATAGACAGTCAACCGATGGACAACAATTCGCGTCGTCGAAATAGTTTAATGTTTGTTGAGATTTGATGCGATACCATTATTTATGTGAGCTACACGTTTCAAACGATATGTTTATCAATACAACTATTAGCACCATACAACCATGTTAACTCCCAAATGCGACACTTGTAGATAGAAAGCAATCGTCACTCCTCAATAGCAGTTGGCGCAACTGCTCATGCCCGAGTATCCGTGAGCTCTGAAAAAATTAGATAATAAGCATTTTCAAAACTCCTTTCGTAGGCCATATTAGGCAATATGAGTGCCGATTTTCTCATCATTTTGCTTGTTGTGAGCGTACGCGAAATGGCCAGATGGATTCTTAATTCTGCCAGTCGGAATCACGACAGCTACCTGCAGCATGCGTCTCGCTCACGGCTGATTCTTCCGCACACCTCGGCGCACGCTCCGACGTAAGCGGCATCTGCAGAGAATAATTCATTTTTGAAAATACAATCGCAAATTATTTTTATTTCTTAGTAGAGGATGAATTTAATAGATTGATTTTTTTAAAATTCATACCAATTTGCACTGCAGCAACGATGACGAAGAAGAGAATGAAAAGGAGGAACTTGACAGACATTTTGCGAAGGATTAGAAGATTCTTCAAAATGAGAAGATGGTGCTGAGTGACTTTTCGCTCTCCTTTTATAGTTAGCCTAGCATGAAGAGGGATAACGGACAATCGAGAGACCGGAAAAGATCAGACTACTATCGAAAACGACAATTTTGTATACCAAACATTGCGATTGTAAGAGTTGCAGCGGAGGATGTAAGAATGAGTAAGACATGGATAATGGACAATCGAGAGAGCAGGAAGCACCAGATCGAGAGCAGGCTACATTCATTCTGCAATACAAAACAACAACGTAATTGGATATTTGAAGGTCGATTGGGCGTGTAGTGAGATCACGAATGAGAATCCTTTTGAAAACATGAATTAAGTTTTCTGACATATATGAAATATTTCTGATACGAACATCAGATTTCGTTTACAGCTATTGTATCGTATGTGCATACAATGAATTCAAATTTGTCCATAACTGTCGATAATCTCTGTATCTAGATAGATTAGTCACGCAGCCAATAAACGTTGATAGTCCGATCTTGAGCGAGCGGTTCCTTGTCTCTTGATTGTTCGCTATCCCTCTTCGCCACATTTCCGTTCTTTACCTCGGCCGCCTCTCACATTGTCATAGTCTTCCCTCAATTTCAACCGTCATTAGGACCTTGATCGCTCTCGTATTTATAATAAAAGCATTTGGATACACCCGAAACTAGGCGTTTCCATAAATCCTAGCATTGATGTATAACGAGATCAGGGCGCTAGAGCTCGGAATGGCTACTGCGAGTGCGACAGAGCTCAGCGTGTTCCAAATGAAAGAGGAAGCTGATATGATCAAGGAATCAAAAGCTCAAATTCCATCGAAACATTCCAGACTTGATGCTTCAATCTGCACTCTATCTCTCATGGGATAAAGAGTGAAAGTGGATTGATAGAATTCCAACAAGACTCTATCCAAATTTCTCTACTATCGAATGTTTTCGTCTACTATATTCGGTCACATTCGAGATTCGTCATCTCACCAACCGCGATTTTGTTCTTATTCATGCGATTATCAACCCGCAGAACTTAAAAAAAGATTTATATGAAAGGTTGATGTGTCAAAAAACATTGCATGGCGTCATGATGAAATATACGGGGAGTCGAAATTAGAACCGACTGAATGCGTCCCTCAGTCGGTCCTGGTCGTTCGGGGCCAAGTTGCCGATAAAGAACGGATTCGAGACGGTGGTCGTTCCAGAGAAGGCAGAGGTGCCGAAGGAGGAGGTGGAATTGGAGGCGGTGTTGAACGAGGACGGGGATGATTGAGAGAGTGGCGAGGATGTGGAGTCGGATGAGGACGAGGACAACGATTGGGCGACTGAAAATCACATTATTTTATTGAAATCTTTAACCAAATCGCAACCCTAAATACGGGAAAGAATGATTTCGTACATTAGCATTAGGTAAACTCAAAGAAGGTAAGGGAAAAAGATCACCCGGGATGGCGAATGAGTATTCGAAAAACGCACCGTGTTGGGCTTGGCTGGATTACAACTATTTTGCACAATGCTACATGGCAAATTCGCGACATAGGGTCGGAGTAACAGTTGGAAATTCAACTAACGTTGCGATGCGAAGTTGCCGGAGGTCGATTGCTGGTTGTCCATTGCGAGTGATGAAGGGAGCAGGAGCGATAGGAGAGCGAACTGAGTGGGTTGGGTGGAAAATATCCCCAATCGCCGGTGCTTTTGTAGTCGCTCGCGGGTGCGGACTCCGCCCTCGCTTTATCGCAACAGCTCTTGCTTCGCTCAACTTTGATTCCCTGCTCAAGGGAGGCGAAGAGATCACGAATGCAGAGAGATCATGGGAATTCGAGAGAGACGCCCGTTTCTGATCTGCTATTAGGGTACAGTTAAGGCTGCTCGGGAGTGCGTACTGGGCCATATGAGATTGAAAGAGAGATACGGGCTCATAGATCTGGAGAGCTATGCCCTCATTTGCCTGTTGGGTGTTTGGGATAGATGCAGTGAACAGATATGACGTTAACGAACCTATGCGAAACTCCAGGAATTTTGTCGTTATTTTCGGCGCGCTTTCAACACTTTTCTGCTTAGTTTTTTTCTTCAGGTTTAACAAGCTGGAAAGTATCTTGCTCCAATGAAACTCCAATGTGATGAAATACCGCTTAGAATCTGCGCGAATCGGTTCTTGAAATGCGCGAATGGGGGAAACGGATCTAAATTACGCTGAACAACGGATGATAATGTTTCTTTGATTATTTTACAATTAGGTTGATGAGGAAACAGAGTTTTTTTACTGGTCGTTGAAAAGATATTGGAGGTCACATGAGAATGGAAAAATGGCGAAGAGATGTTCTTATCGAGTCTGTTCGGGAATATATTGTATCTTTAAATTATCGCATTTTTTCTGATTTAACTCTTCTGAAAGAGTGCACATTTTCATCTTTTTCGGAAGAGCGCTCCTCAATCACTAGAGCAAAATCTTATTTCGAATACTCAAATTATCCTCGTGCTCTATCTCTTTCATCTTTGTTTCCGCGAAATTTCTCTTTCATTCGTGATCTATGCGCAATCTAGAACAGATACACCCCGGCTCTCCATTCCAATTCAAAATAGTCACTGTAAGATAGCGAAACACATTCCGAAAATATTGTGCCTCGATTCGCTCCGACACAGGCTCAAGACCGGCACAGGCGTGCACAAGAAGGCGATCAGCAGAGTCGCTTGCCTGGTCGACCTTCATTTCGTGGAGATGAGATATGGGAGCGAGATATCGCTTGGAGTGCGAGCGGGATGACGCACCGGGTCGAGTCGGACCAGATTGTACTCAATACCTGCACAAATCGTCTTGCTCTCTTTCTCTCACTTTCCCACGCTCAATTCGTTTCTCTTACTGGTGAAAGAGTATGCGGAAGCGCATAGTTCAGAAAGGCGCGAGAGGAGTGATCGTTTTGAATTGGCAAATAAACTCACGTCTTGGTAGAAAATGATTGATATTTTTCTCTTCATGGAGAGAGGAAGTCTTGTTTTCGATCAAACAAACATCCAACTGTCCCGGACGAATCGAGCCATCTATCCATGCGATCACTACGAGTTACCTCAACTGCGATTTAGCATTTTGTGCGCTAATGCACATAAGGGAGGATATTAGGTGAAAGCTATATCAGATAAGTGATTAGTGAGAGACTAAGAAAATGAAAGATATGAGAAGATGCGATGAGCGTATAATGTGAATACAAAATGACACTGCTCACTTCACTTTTCCAGTTCCTTGTCAGGATTCTCTCGACTCTTTCTTCATACAACATTAAAAACCTTCGCAAATATCCTCGCCTACAATTTGTAATTACTCAATATCTCATGGAATGGAACGAGAAAGCGAAGAAATCTCTAAGCAGCCAGGAAGAATGAACGCATAATGTTCAAACAACGGAATCGCTTCAATTATTTTCCCGATTCAAGTCTGATAACTTGGCAGTTCCTCTTCACAATGTCCTTCCCATCATCGTAATATGAGACACTATCTGAGAGAACTAAGCGATTTCAGCCCATAACCGTACAGTAAAAAATAGAATATTCTGAAAAAAATGGGTTAGGGGTAACTTTTCACGTAGAACTCGAAAATCGACCTTAAAAAGTCGTATCTCAAAAACTAAAATTCCTACAGTTGACTTCATGGCGACGAGGGTGCCAAACAAATTTCTTTGCGGGGCATTGCATCATCCAACAAAGTAGAAAATCTTTAAGATAATAAAAAAAGAAACTTTTCACAAAAAAAAGTGAAAAAAAAATTCACCTGGAAAAAAAGTTATTCAACTTTTCGAGCAAAAATTATTTTTCCTGAAAAAAAAATTCAGAACGGCGGATTTTTAAGTGCGATTTTCGGATTCCTCGTAAAAAGTTACAAATATGGTAATTTTTTCAGAATTTTCAAAATACCTATATTGGCTCTTTTTTGCGCTCAAAGGTTACGGTATAAGTGATTTTCTACTAATTTGGCCGCCTAACTTCTTGCAATTAATGAAATATCCAACGGAAAAGACTCATACGGTATGAAAACGTCATATTACGAATATTTATCACCATTGGAATCAAATCCGCCACCATCATTTTTTCGGACCATGACCCGGGGTTCATGCCTCGAAAGTGATCCAACACCATGAACCCGGGTTCATGGTCCAAAATAGACATGAAATGTCATGTTCGAGAAACTTTATTTGCTATATGCCGATATGTTACCTAGTCTCCAAGAAAATTTTCACCAC